>PVIR01000458.1:27468-177551 GCA_004026965.1 Petromus typicus
AAAAAAAATAGTTTATCTCATAGTTTATCTCAGGGACTTAGTCACAGTGATTGAAAGCTGAGTAACACACTCCAGGCTTTCAGAGAAAAATAGCCAGGGAACCAGACAGCGCACAGTTCTCAGGGGTCATGCAGGTCTTGGAGTCACTTGAATTTTGCACACAAAGTAGAAGCCCTGGTGGGTCATTCAGGGAGAATGAGAAATCAGAAGGATCATTTCTTAGAGGTGGATTTTAAATACATTCAAACAAAGTTTTAAAATAAGTGTCAAAAGAATCAAACAGAGCAAAAGAAACTGTACTTCTTCTTATATCCTCTGTAAAGGAATCCTGACTATCCTGAAAGGAGACAATTCCAGACAATCAGCAATGTCTAATCTGCAATACTCAACATTTAATAAAACATTATTAAATGTGTAGAAAAATAGGGGAATATGGCCCCAACTCAGAAACCATATTCTTTCTCTTTTTAAAGTAATCTAATCTGTGTAATACAGTTTTGCTACTGTGCAGAGAAATTATTGGATAAAAGTAATAGTCAAGCATGATGTTCTTCAGAAGCAGGGGCAGGGACACTATCATAGGTCTAGAGACACTGATTGGCCTGACTCCAACAGTGACCTGAAGAAAAGCTAGGAGACATATTGAGAGAAGTTGGACTAAAGATGCCTGTCGCTCTTAGGGAATGATTTAAAGAAAGAAGGTAGAGGGCCGGGGAGTTAGCTCAGTGGTTCCAGCGCCTGTCTTGCAGGTGCAAGGGCCTGGGTTCGATTCCCCGGTAACCACATAACAATACTGGGTGTGGAGACCCACACCCAGCAGCAACCAGTACCACGTACCACAGTGCCAGGCGTGGTGGCTCATGCCTGTAATCCCAGCACTCGGGAGGCAGAGGCAGGAGGATTGTGATGTGAGTTTGAGGCTGAGCTCAGGGCCAGCCTGAACCACAAAAGCGAGACCCTGTCTCAAAAAACCTAAAAAAAAAAAAAAAGAAAGAAAGAAGGTAGAGCAGTAATTAAGAGATTTTCTCTTTTTAAAATGCTGATAACAGGTATCTTCAATCTATCCCATCTCCCCCCAAAATATACTTACATCACACACTAAACAAACAAACAAACAAACAAACAAAAACTCCATTCATTGTTGTTTAAAGGTCTGTAACTTATTTGGTCCATTGGGCCGCCCATGGGGGCTAGGGCTTATTGCTTATTCTAAAAGCAAAAAATATAATGGGACCAAAATACGAAAACACACCTTCTACTCAGTGTGGAGGTAGGCTTCTTTAGAACAAAGAAGGAAAAGAGAAGATTTTCCTATTGTAAAGAATTTTATGGCTTAAATGAGAAGTTAAACACCCAGACATTTCTCACATGGAATATAAGCTACTGAAAGGAGAAACTCTGACGTCCATAGCTGTGTCTCTCATAGCTTTCCCATGTCTCTGTGTTGAGTAGATGCCCACCACTCAGTTGCTGCATTAACAAATAAAATGCTTTTATAGATCATGGTTTATAAAGAAGCTTAGGTAGCTATCATTTCCTTTAATATTCATCTCGCTTTTTTGAGGTAGACAGTGTTAACTCGAGGGAGCTGAGGCCGAGAGAGAGAAGGCGCAGGCCTAAGGTCATGGAGTCCGCAGTCAGTCCCTGGCTCCCCGCCAGTGTTCCCTCCACATCTTCCTCCTCCTGTATCCGTTGTACTAACAACATTACAACATCCCACATCTGTGGTATTTCCATATACAATGTATACAAGAGAATTTGGTTTCATTCTTCATTATCGATGGCAACGGAGCTACTATTTCAGTATTTGTATTGCTTTTTTCCATTAAAAATAAAAATATATCCTCAAGTCCTTTTTAAAAAAGTACCCAGCACTGACCCCATCTATCACAGCAGTCCAGAAATGATAAATGGCATTACTGAGGACCTCCAGTGAAGGCGAGCTTTATGGATGTGTCCCCTGACCCAGTATCAACTCAATTGCATTCAGCATTTCTGCTGACCACGGGGAAATGCAAAACGGGCATTCTATTTGCACACTAATTTTACTGAGCCCCTGTGTCTTCATAAAATGATAACGTGGGGCTAATAAAAATCAAGCATCTCCGGTGCTAATATAAGCAAATGTTGATGCAGGCAGGTAACAAATTGCTTTGTCATTTAGGAGGCCATAAAAGAGCATTATAATCATCTTTAAGCAAAATGGATGGGTTGCCTTTGCTTAGCTTTTAGCTTTCATTTGCAAAATCAATTTAAGGTAATGTAGCAGCTCTGAGGTAGGTGACATGGGACCACCCACACCCCCTCCTGTCACCGAGTCCCCAGACTCTGTGCAAAGCCAATTAAACATATCCTTGGAGGAGGAAGCAGGATGAAGAAGGAAGCCTGCCGGGACAAAGTGACCGAGGAAAAGAAGGCAGACAATGGGAGCAAAAGCATCCCGTAAGAGAGCAGAAAGCCAGAGAGTTCATGGAAACAGCTACATCCAAGGACACAAGGACACGCTTGTAAAGAACTGGGGCAGGCATACAGAGCCACCTAGTCAGAGTTTTACAATCAAATGTGCTTTAAATAGCACCCCCAGCCCATATGTGTGCATGCGCGTGCACACCCACATACAATCACTCCTGCATCATTATATTCCACTACATATTCACAGCGCATTTATTGAACACTTATTAGGTGCCTGGGTACTATCTCTTATTATCTTGATTTTGCAGAAAACAAAGGCAACGAGAGTCAATGACTTGTCCCCATTCTTACGAATAACGAATGATAGAGCTAGGGTTCTAACCTCAGCAAACTGTATTCTTAATTTCCATACTACACTATATATTGTGAAGGAATAACAGTAACATTATTCTATTCCATTAGTGATTGAAAATATTTATGAAGTAACTATTCTGTGTCAGGTACTTTACATGGCATAATTCTTATTTCATTCTTACAGTAACCCAATGAAACACCTTATTATACTATACGTTTTGTCCCTCATTTAGAGCAGGAAATTGAGATTCACAAACATGGAGTGACTTGCCCAAAACTTATGTAAGTAGCAAATGTGGGAGCCAGATTAAACCTAGGTCTTTTATTCATTTCATATGTATGCTCTTAACCACTGTGTCATATTGACTCTTGGAGATTAAATAGGGTCTGAAACTATATTCACCAATTCATGATAATCTCCTCCCTTTAAGAGGTAGAGATTAACTTCCCCATTCCTTGCTGTGGGCTAAATCGAGTCTGCTTCTGACAAATGGAATACTCTAGAACAGATGATAGATGGCACTTCTAAAATTGGGCTATAAAAGGACTGTAGTTGGCTGTGTTTTCTCTCTTTCTTGAATTGCTTTTGGGAAAGCCAACTGTCATATCATGAAGGTACTAAGACAGCCTATAGAAAGGCCCAAATGGTGGAGAAATGAAATGTCCAGACAAAAGTCAAGAGAAGCCAAGACCAAATGAGCATGGAAAGGGGTCTCCTGTCCCAGAGGACCGTGGTCCTGGTCAGAGCTCACTGCAACTTCAGAACCTTCAGTAAGTATGTCCCAAAAGACTGAGCGATAATAACTGTTTACTACTTAAAGATGCTTAAATCTTGAGAATTTTTTTAGGCAGAATAACTAGATTTTTCCTCAGGTTGATAGGTAGAATATAAGCAAATTTGCATCTTCTAGATGGATGCTGATCATGACTGAAGACCAAAGTCACAGCGCTGGTGCCAAGAAAGAGAGAAATACTTGATCCATTTGATCAATTATCGGTGGATTAGTGGTTGATGGAAGTCCTAGAAGATGTCAACAGGCCCCAAAGAACACCAGGTAGGCCCTCTAGAGACAAAAATCTCCCAGAGGTTCACGGTCATTTGTTTTAGTTTATTTAAAAAAAAAAAAAAACTCCAAAAATAACTTGTAAGGAATACAACAAAAATAAGGGAAGTAGGTGGTGAACTGGGAGAATGTGGAATGTTACAATGGGAAGACTTTTTAACACCTATGCTTTTTATATTATCTTGGCTTTCCATAAAAAAGGCATAGTAAGTTCAAGAAAATGTCCTCTTACTAGTTCTAAGCCAGGACCACTACAGTGTTTTCTCCAGTACTCCAAGTCCAGATTGCTACTAAATTTAGGGCTGGAACATGCTTATTACTGGCCTCCTTGTGCCAGGATCTCCCTTGCTGGCCCATTCTTGCAGTAGACTCCAAAGTGGTGCTTCTAAAATGCAAGTAGAGTACACCACCTCCTCTGGCCGAGATTCTTCAGCAGCTCCCTATTGTTCTCAGACAATTCAACCAGACAAGTCTGAATCCCATCTCTGGTCTTTGGCAACAAAGGGTCACATATTTCTCCAGCCTCTTCCTCAGGCCAAGGCCTCAGCTAACTCTTGGGTGTTCCCCAGACACTGCATGTTCTCTTATAGCTCCACACTGAGCATGTGCCTTCCGCCTTGCAGAGAATGCCAGCCAGCATCTGCTGTCTGGAGTATTCCTACTCAGTCTTTGAGAGACAGTCTGGATGTGCCTCCTCTGGGAAGAAAAAAGGAAACTGATGTTCACTCAGGACTTGACTAGGCCAACTCCAGTGCTAATGTGTTTTATGTGATTTTATCAGCATAAAATATGTCATGCTGAAGGTAATGTGGAGATATATCTCATATTGAGAGTAAAGAAAGAACAGGGAATGTCAATTACAGTAAGAACATAATCAAGGGGCAGTATTTTATGATCAATTTTATGGAAAAAATGTAGATCTAGAGAATATCCACGGAACTTTCTTGGAGGCAGTGGAAAATCAGAAGAGACATTTGGGACTTCATGCCATCTCAGGGCTCACTCGGCCATGCTGACTGGAGGGTGAATCCAACAGGAGGGAAGCGCTGGCTGTGGGAGACTCGGCGGACATCGGTCCTTCTGTTTCCTCTGTCCCCTGAGAGGGACAAACAGCCAGGCCATAAGCCTTTGGGCAAATCACTCACTCACTCTAAGTTTCAGTTCCTTCACTTGTAAAATGAGAATAACAATCTCTAGCCCAGAAGAGAAGCCTTAAGCAAGAGAATGTCCCTCGCATGTGACCTCCTTAGAAAAGTGAGCACTATCTATTGAATGACAAACCACAGGAATGGGCTGTTTCGGCCTCAGCACTGCAGACATCTAGTGCTGTTGTATGCACAGTGCAGTGAATGGTGCAGTGTCAGATGTTAGCAGCACTGCCGGACTCTCCTCACTAGATGGCAATAATATCCTCCCTCTCTATTGATGATCAAAAATATCTTCAGATAGCACTAATGTCTCAACTGCTTTGAGCCCTGGTTGAGAACCACTCCCCTTCACAAATGTTCTGTGGTATTCACAAAGCCTCTTCAGATAGCATCGGGCTGCTGTGTCCTCACCATCCCTGAAATCAGTTCATGGTCTGGACACTCATCTAGTCATAAACCATTGGCTTCCTTAGTCAGGCAGGAGCAGTAGCCACAACTCATGTCTGTTCTGCCTAATGCCCAGTATTTTCTGTGCTGGGTCTCCAGGCCATCTTGAGAAAACGGTGATGTTGTAAAGTTTACTTTCAGTTCTTGACTTGTAAGTTTCACATGACCCACCTCCTATCAGCCCTCCCTGGTCACGCTCCCTTTCATAGGTCCAAATCTCCCAGTGCCTAAAATTTCATCTCTATGCAGTATACTCATTATGTCATGGTATTAGGGAGTGAATGTTTTACTCTCTGTGAGCCAGAAGAAGAGGACAGGAATGACTCTGAAAGAGCTAATGATTAAGAAATGTTCCTGACAAGAAGTCAGCTTTGATTCAGGAATTTGAGACTTTGAGGACAGAAGCCTATTGGATATACCTTATATGTTTTCACAAATTAATGTCCTAACAGGTCTTAGGGCATTTAAAAACCACTTCTTTGGCTTCAAAAGGTCAGATACTTGCAAGAGACTCAATGAGCCCTTTGGAACTGCAAAGCAAGTAAGGTCATTGAGAAGAACAATCTTAATGTAGGATGAAAGGAAAACAGCCACAGAGGACAAGTGACTCACTCCAGGCCACAAGACTAGGTTGGGCAGAACTGAATTCCAGGGTGTAGAGATTCAATTTCACAAGTCTCTGACCATTGCACTGGGCTCAGAGGCAATGCCCGTGCGAGGAGGCATTTGAGGTACCCAGTGAGTTTCTGTCAGAGAAGCAAAGGGAAGCTGTGGGAGTACAGGCCTGAAATACAGAGACGTGGGTCAGCTGAGGAATTCTCATCTTGCCAGTCATAGGAGCAGCACCACACTTCCTCAGACAGGCTCCCCCTGCTGGCCACAAGACTGGCACATTACGCCTGGCAACATGTTAGCAGGAGGGCTCTTCCTGACACTGTCTTAGTCCCAAACCCTACAAGCATCTCCAGAAAGTGTGAGCCAGGGTCTTCTGCTGAGAAAACATGGAGAGCTTGGGATCCCAAGAAAAAACTCATTGTCTGAGATTCCGATGCAGGAGCTTTCTGGGATTGGTCCCTTAGGAACTGTTAAGGTAAATGTGAGGTACACATTTAGCAGGATTGGGACAGACTCTACAGTGGATTTTATTAACGTTTCAAGGACTTCTATGTCCTGCCTTAAAGGATACCACATGGGTAAGGACCAGTGTTGGCCAATGTAAGGACCAGTGTTGGCTAGGAGATTCAGTTTTGAGTGTCAGCCACTAACAATCCTGGGTATGGAGACTAGGTCCTGAAGGAAGATTTTGGCACTGTTTATGGTGTATGCTACACTAGCTGAGGAGAGCTGGCCAGATCTGAAATTCCTAAAACAATAAGGCTGAGGGCAATGGATTCTCTTCTTTTGTTAAATTCAGCACGCATATTCTAACACGGACACACACCAAACTTTGAACTAGTCCCTAAGGACACAGAAAAGTATAAGAGACTGTCTTTGATATCCAGGAACTAGAAAACTAGTAGAAGAGACAGGTCATACCTGGATTTGAAGTTATGAGTTTTCACTCTAGAGTCAAACAATCCCAGTCCTGCCACAAATATTTATGTGACCTTGAGCTCTGGAATCTTTCATTTTCTCATTTGTCTAAGGTGAATAACAGTATTGAGCCCATGGGGCTCTGGTGAGAATTAGATACAAGATGACCCCTCCAGTCTATGCATGAGACCAGATGCCTCACAAGTGTTCCAAACCAGTGTCTTAAATGTCAAGGCAACTGGGCCCAAACACCTGACCTTGCAGCTGCAGAAATTGGGGTCACTAGACTTGATGTGACCAGAACAGCCTCATCTTTTTCTGCCTTCTTCATCATTTGTATTTTTAGTGCCTGGCACATAGTAAATACTCATGAAAGAGTTGCAGAGCCTCTGTTGCTGTTTTTCTGAATCACTGTACCAGGTTGCCACTGAATGCCGGGACCTCTGTCTAAGTGTGCCCTGCCTTGGATGTGGCCATCCTCATTCTCCAGGAATTCCTCCCCACCTTCAGTTACAGGCTCATCAGCAAATGCAAACTGAATTCCGTGGGGTCCTGTTGCATCAGGATAACAAAAACAGTTTCCCTAGAAAAAGAAGGCCAGGAGAGGTGAACGCTGGGAGGAGAGTGGAAGACAATACGTTCTAATCAAACTTGATAAATATGTAAATTAAAGCGGCTAAACAGTTGGCTTTGACAAATGACTTCTCAGTAATGGATTTTTCCACAGCAAGAGGCGAGAGTTCAGCCTGCCTGTTAGTGACAATAAGAGCCCGCTCTTGCTTTCCTGGCAATGTGGGAGGATGGGCCAGGCACTGGAACACTACAGCAGAACAGGAAACGAATCCTTCTTTTACAACAAGTCATTTATTTAGCATCTGCTAGCAGCTAGGGCCAGCTGCCAACAGCCCTGTGAAAGATTAGAATCCCCATCTCATGGATGTTACAGGCAGATAAGGGCCAGACTTTGATGCCTGATGTCACTTGGTGGGGGAAACTAACCTGTTTTCAAGGAACATTAGTCCCTCCAATATTTTTATTGCCACTTGAGGGTCTCTTTAGGCCTGGCAACATGTGAGCAGGAGGGCTCTTCAACTCTTCAATTCAAAGCCTTATAATTCTCTCTCCTCCTAGGACTTGGTAGCATGGAGTGATTAGACAAGATCTGTTCCAGAAGTTTCTGAACAGCTCCAAGAGGTCCTTCTCTCTTCCTTCCTTCCTCTGCCTTTCCACCTGTCAAATAAACTGATAGAGTCTTTCGAGCGAGCGAAAGGGCCAAACACTGGGGTCAGAACAGGTGGTTAGATTGCAGATTCTCTGCCCCATTCAATTGTCATTTTAAGCCACTACATTTGGGTTGGTGAGGCTGGTTTGTGTCAATAACGAGCCATCACGGCTGCTATGAAACCGATGATTCGAGTGGGATAAAATAGGGCCAGGTGAGTAAGTAACTGCTTTTCAGGAGTGCCACAAGCCTGGTGTTTCCTACCCATTGTGACCCAAGTCTCACTGGCCCCAGAAGAACTTACAGTGAGGCTGAGCACACTGGCCAGGCCACAATGGGCAGCAAGAATTGGCACTGGAATATGAACACAGTCTTTCTGTCTTCAGAAATAGGTCTCTTCCAACACCCCCAAGGGCAGAAGGTCATTCCTCACCTGTACTAAATACTAGTGACATTATTCTGTATGGACACGCCTATAGGCACATGTACCCATCTGCTTTTGACTCAAAGTCCTCCAAATAGTTGACTTTATACATAATGTCAGCACAATAGAAATGCAAATAGAAAATCAAGTTTAATGGTTTGCAGCTTGGAAAAGTCACTAATCATACAATTTCCCCCAGAGAACCAATATACATGAGCACTCCAAGTGCTCCAGGAAAAGTTTCATGTAGAGCTGGGATCCCAGCCCTGAGCTGAATATCTGATTTGCCTGATGTTGGAGGTATTTAGATTTGAAGAGTGTTCTTTCCTATTGAGATCTTCATTGACTTGTATAAAAATACAACTTTCAATCTCAAATCCCCACTGGTATCTTCATATGAGCACTGAAAATGCTACTGGGCTTTGGAGAGTTCATTTAATGAAGGAAAAGTATTTCTACTAAAGAGTGTAATTTTTTTTTTCTTTCAACACAACATCTGCAGAGGAGTGAGAGAAACAAATTCTCTGGGCTCAGAGAAGATGAACCAACTCATGCCTGGCCCGTGAAGTGGTTAAAAAAGCACAGTAGCAGCCGAGGGAGGCGCGGGTCAGTAAGGAGACACAGAGAAGAGTAATGACCATAACTGAGCTCCTGGCCCCATGACAGTCCAGTTTACACAGCCCGCTGGTGCTCATTAGGGAGAGATTTATGTTACCTCTTGTTCCTGCCCAGCCCCCATCTCAGGTACAGGCACTGCTGCCACAGCCTGCTGTCTCTTCTGCCCTGCAGTCCATTCTCTGGCTAATGCTCCCTCCTTCTTTACACCCCACAGATAAGGTGCCAACCCATGCCTCTCCCCTCCTACTAACCCTGCCCACTTCCCTCTTCCCTCAACTGTCTCTGCCACCTCGAACCCTCCTAGTTTCTCTGCCCTCATAGGAGTTTCTTGGGCCTCAGAATCGTCACTGGATGAACACTAACTAGTCCCATGGCCGCAGGAGCTTAACTATCCGATCCAGCCCTAAAACACCACCAGCCCCATGCACGTGCTAACGCCATACATACTGGGTCAAGGCGTACAGCCAGAGGTCATCAAATGATGTGTGCCAGGGAGGACAGGACCAGGGGACAACTGAAGAGGTGGTTGGGGCTAGCAAACTGCCCAAGGTCACATAGCCAGTGAGTGGAGGAAGGAGCAGCCAGAGTGTGGTTACTATTGAAGCTGTGTTGTCTCTCACTGAGGATCTGGGCTTGGCTCACTCACAGACAGGCCACAGAGTAGGTGCTAATGTATATGACCGGAAAGGGGTTGGAGGGTGTACATGACCTTTGTTAAGGCTGTCACTCGAGTCCAGTACTGGCTCTGTCATCTACTAGCTACATTGTCTTGGAAAAGTCACTCAATGTCTGTGGCCCTCAGTAAATGGGAACAATAGTCCAATTCATCTTATTGGTATTTTGAGGCCTAGATATGTTTAAATAGATTGTGAATAACAGTGCTTATCACACGTTGAACCCTCAATTAATGTTTGATGTTATTATCCATTTGACATATATTTCTTGAGCTCCCCAGTCACTGGCCTTCCCAGCAAGACTTCCCCACCCCTAGCAGCCTCTGCTCTGTCCTCCCCTTTTCCCTTCTGTTATTACAGCCACTGCCCCTCAATAAACTAACAATTTTCTTCTCTTGTGGTCCCACCTTTCCCCTCTGATGATTCTGAGGTCTGTTTTTTCTGGTGGTGGTGGTGGGGTGGGGTGGGGTGGTGTGTGGTCGAAGCCCTGTCTTGCTTGTCTCTTCCTGGTGTTCATTTTCTTTATCTGAGACGGAGAAGGGCATTTTGACATGGTTGTTTTGATGTGAGTGTTTTTAAATGGCTGCATTTAAATGTAAAATTGCTTTTGAAAATTACCAGGGACTGTGTGAAACAGATCCCACACCCGCGGTGTATCTGCTTTTCTGTCTTTCTCCCACAGACTCCTCACTGCTCCCTTCTCCCACATGCCCAGGCTTGACCCGGAGCGCCTTCCCCGCCCTCTCCCAGAATCCCCTTGCCAGAAGGAGAGATCTGGGATGGGAGGAATTCTGGGGCAAGCAGAGCTGGGCTGAAAGATCTCTTGGGTATGTTATTTGGTAATTTTTCTTTAAGCCAAAGGTATAATGGTTTGTTTTCTCAGCTGTGTCAAAATGTCCCCATTTCAAAACAGTAGTGTTAGAGCAGCTGCAACAATGCAGCTGAAGCCAAAGGACTCCGTCAACGATCCGAACTCTACGAGGATCCACCTGGCACACAGTAGCCCTCAGTGGTGGATTTTAGACACAGACCCTGTTAGAGGATTAATAAGCAGCCGGCTACATTTAACACCACTTCTCTCCGGAACAAGCACTTTTCTCTCCAGTGAGGATGCTCCCACCGCTGTGAGGACCGGAGAAGTTAAGGGTGCTACCTGATACCACATGGCTTTAGAGTTAAAAATGGTCTTGCTAAGATAAAAGTCCTCTGTTTTATAGTTGAGACTCCAAGGGGGAGAGTGACTTGACCAAGGTCTCAGAATGAACTGGTTTTTATATATCAGAACATCTCTATCCTGTGCCTAAAATCCTGGCCCGCTGTACCATCGGGCTCACAGCTTGAATTCAAGAGAATGCAGCAGGGGTCACAGTGGGCTCCTAGAGATCTGGGTGTGCTACTTGAACATCGGGCTGGCTGAGTTCCAGATGAAAGAAACTTAGGTGTTGGTCTAGACAGGTTGTCAATATCCTATCAGCCGGGCAGCCCTCTGGAGCAGCTGCCTCTGCTAGCCCAGGTCTGCCTGAGGGAAGGGTGAGCAACTGCACAGTGTGTATCCACTTCCAGGACGGCAGCTCTGCAGCTGCCTGAAGAAGTAAACCCCTGCTACCCTGCGTTAGGAAATTATATATCCTACGGTCGCAGTGCCTTAACAACGACGATTGAATGTCATTTTTTCTTGAATAAAATAAATGATAAAAAACTTAAGTTACAAGAATCTGTTTCCAGCAGATGTATTTATAGATCAGCACGGTGTGTTTCTAAGATAAAATGGCTAAGATAAATGTAAACACCTTATGCAAATTCTGTCTTTATCTACACTCGGGTGCGTGGAAGTGGGGTTGGACAGGCTGGGTGTGAGGCTCTGTGGCTTAGGGAAGTGGCCGAACATGATTTCATCCAAGGCCAGGCATAGAACGGCATGTATGCGATGTGTTCCACAAAGGCAGCCTCCGATATTACTGGTGTCAGACACTTCCGTCCCTCCCCCAAGCTTCTGGCCCACTCTTCTGGTTAGGGAGGCCAAAAGGGAAAGCCAGGTGACACAGAAGGAGCTGATAACTGGAGAGGCGCCCAGCAGAGCTGCTGTACTCTCTGAGTGTGTGACCTTGACAGAGTCACTGCATCTCTGTGCTTCAGTTTCCTCGTCTGTGAAGCAGGGGTTGTGGCAGACTGTGTCACGATAATGCTCCCGGATAAATGAGCTGGCATTTGTAGTGCCTGAGAACAGTACCTGCCACATGGTGCATCTTACATAAGTGTCTGCCGACGAAAATAACTGCCTGATTAATGGTACCCTTCCAGGTGCTCTGAGCTGCAGCAGGTGACGCTCCTCACGGGGCCTCCTCCATGACAGCTCATCCTCTCCTCAAAAATAGTCTCCTGAGAACAGTTACCTGA
This sequence comes from Petromus typicus, assembly GCA_004026965.1. NCBI lineage: Eukaryota > Metazoa > Chordata > Mammalia > Rodentia > Petromuridae > Petromus > Petromus typicus. Next base: position 39,762 of record PVIR01000458.1, read on the forward strand.
CATTTTTCTCCACGTGTATGAGGACAGTGTATTGGAAAGAGACGCATTTTCTTTTCTGGTTCTTAATCCTGACATCAGCTGGAGAATTTTCTAAAACTGCTGAAGACCGGGCCATTCCTTGGTGCTTCCCCTACCGCAGTCCGCACTCCCAAAATTTTGCTTTAATTTTCCAGAGAAAAGCTCAGGCAAATTCTTCTTCCAATGCACGGTGGAGAACTACTTGCCAAGTGTGACCTTGGACCAGGTGCCCTCTCCTGGGTCTGGTATTGAGAAGGGCACAGGGCCTCTCAGCACCCCACCCTTATTCTAGAACAGCATGACTCAGGGGGCTCCCAGGGCCCAGGAAGCTGCCATGCTGGTGATTAAAAGGGAAGAGTGTGGGGTGGGGGAAGTGGCCAAGAAAACATGCATATACCAGGCAGATAATTTCTTGCATACAGTCTCTTCCTGAGAACAGGACAAGAAGTACTAAGATAATAGAGGTGCAGTGTCCCCAGGGAACTCACAAGGCACAGAGCAAACAGATTGGATTTATAATGGAAATGTAAGCCACATGTGTGAGCAGAGAACAGGCATTTTCAAAGGATGAGGGAAGAGGTTTAATATATTTGTAATCAGAAACAAAAGAGGTCTAAATACATGCATACCAGGCTCCTGGGAGTGTGGGAGGGAAATCTCAGTAGCTGAGCTCCCGCCCTTGCCAGGGCACGGGACATGGACAGCCTCACTCCTCCTGCCAGCCGTCCAAGGGCTGGTGTGCCATCCACATCCTCCAGTGAGCAGAGTCCTGAATGGACCCAGGCTGCAGAGCTGGTGACTGGCGGTACCAGGCAGGACATCCCGCAGTCACATACTCAATCCTACCCTTTCTCTTCAGCTCACTGCCTGCTTCCTCAGGCCTCTGTCCTCAGAACCTCACATACCAGACAAGAACCAGAAGAGTTGGGGGACAATCACCACCCACCACCCAGTGCCCACCTTCAAGGTCCTTTCGGGACTCAGGAAAGGCTCCCAGTCCCTTGAGGATACTAGGGTGACAGGGAGATTCCTTTCCAATTTCTAGAGAGAATAGCCAAAGCTTGCTTTCTAAGAGCTAGTCTACAAGCACACAGTGATGAAGTAGGGGGTGATGGGAGAGCCCCGGAGACTAGGAGCCTTCTGGGCATGGCTCTTGACTGCTGGACACCACGAACCCAGCCAAGGAAGCTGATGTCAGTGAGTAGCGCCCCCATGTGGCTCAAGAGCACTGACAGGGCAATGGGAGAGGGGGGCCCAACAGCATAGCAGGGTCGGGCCTGCTGGACCCTATTAGCTCGTCAGGGGGCTGACAGCAGTAACATGGCTGCCCAGGGGCTGCAGCCTGGGACCCACTCTCACTCACTCCTGCTACCCTTCCTCTTGCCTGGCTGCTTCCGGAGGTCATTCAGCTGCCCCTTAGCTCTGGCTTGTCCGCACTATGCAGCTGGCACAGAGTACATGGCCAGGCTTACACGCGAGGCCAAACTTGCTCAGTGGCCTCCATCTTCCCTTCAGTACGTGTCTTGGTGCCTCCTGCGGATGAGCACTGAACACTTGACATGAGATGACAGCTGCAGTATAGCCCGCCAGTAACTTCCTGTCTACCCACAAGGTGATCCTTTAAAGATTAAAGACAGGTTTGTTCCAAAGAGGTAGAACTGAGAAGAGATGTCTGCAGCAGCCCAGAGAGTGAAGTAAAGATGGACGCTGGAGCTAAACCCTTGGAGATCTCTCCTGAAGAGAGGGTACCGGGCTGGCAGCCAGCGTGCTGTTGAGAAAGACCCTCAGCCCTGCATGCTGACTGTGTTCACGGTGGGCACCCTGACCAGCAAGCTGTGGACTGAGCTGGCCCCGGGTGGACTGGAACCCTCAGCTCCTATCTGCCACTCCCTCCCCTTGGTGCATAACGGCCACTCTTTATGGGAATAAAGAGGTAGACAGAGGAGATGAGCCAGCTCACGGGCCTTCAAGTGGCGCCCATGTGACCAGCAGGATGTCCTTGGAAGGTCCAGGCTTGCCTTTTAACAGTGTGAATGGGGCAGTAACACAGCAGTACATTTCTGTCACCCCATCTTTTAGGAAGCCTGGACTTTCCAATCCTGACTTCCTGTGATGTCCTTTCAAAGCCTTTGTCTTTAATGCCAAGTGGAGGAGTTCCAGAAAGCTATTTGCATTTTCAATTCTAGAAATCATTAATATTTTAGAACTGCCAGCACTATGGTTTATTGACATACTAATATTTCCTACCTGCTACTAGGAAAGGGAGTCTTTCTCTTTGAGAAATATAAAGACCCTTCCCTTCAGGCCTCACAGTCCAGTGGCAGAGACTTGCACGAGTGGACAGTGAGAATGGACAGTGGTCACTGCACTGCCTCAAGGACAAGGCACAGACGACAGGGCAGAGGAGACCATTGGCCCATCCTGAAAAGTTGGGTCAGTTCCCCCAGACATCATTGGCTCCTGTGTAGCAAGAATGCAGGAGAATGAGAAGAGCTGTGCATAGAAAATGCCCTTTGCAATTATTTTGAGTCATCGTGGCCATAGGGTGAAGTTAAGACTGTCTTGAGTTCAAACCTGAGCTCTGACACCAATGGCCATGTAGCAGTACTCAGGAATAAGGTTTTTTAAAAATGCTTTTGGGGAACAGACTTAATGCTTTTTTGGGCACAGGGCAGCCTGCTCTGATGTGATATGTCCTGCTCTGTGAGAAGGGCCGAAGTGGAGGTGACGACACTGGTGGCCACAGCCATGCCCCCACCCCCACCTCTGCACTCGTGACTGCTGCGGTTCCTTCAGTCCTCACATCCCTGCTTTGGACCTTCCTGTTGCCCTTCATTTCACAGAGCAGTAGACTCAGAATTGGAAACGGTTGTCATTCGCTCCAGGTCATGTAGCTGGCCTGTGAGTGAATAAGGATTCGATCCCCACGTGTCTGAGAAATAAACACCAAGCTCTCCTGTGTCCCACTCCAGAGACAGTTATGAGGATGAAACAGGAAGCCACTCCGCCGTGCTTAGCAACGGCCAGGGTGAGCTAATGTCAGCACCTTCCAGAGTCCGGGGTGGGGGTCTCTCCCTTCACAAGCCTGCACTGGTCTCTCTGGCTAGAGGCACTCTGTGGCCTGGCTCCCAGCACTGTGTGATGCCTATCCTTCTGTGGACCACACCTCTCCTCTTATGTCCTAGTTAATTCCTCAGAGGGACTGAGTCCTTGACCTTTCTACTAACTCTTGTCAACTAGCCCAGTGTTTGGCACATGCCATACTATCAGGCTGCAGTCAGTTTTTGCTAAGTAGCATTGCAAGAAAATAATATCAACCAGATTAATTCCTAGAAGAAAATGTTTTCCAAAGGTCTTAACCTGGGTATATCAATATAAAAATGACACAGCTCTAATTTGCTTTCAGATTCAGAATGGGAAGGTGAACTTTGACCCTGTCAAAAAATGAAAACAAATTAAATTGAAACACAAAGTCCTTTCTCTTGTTCCAGGGCTCTGGATTTCTAATTAATGTGCAGTACGATTCAAAAGGCTATGAGGGTATCAGTAAGACCGTGTCTGTTACTTCACAAACTGAGCTGAGGTTGGAGATAGGTTTGTGTTTGTTTTCCTTTTCTTGGAGGGAATGTGTTTCTTGTGGCATTAAATCCACAGAGAAGAGTGATTCCGAGTGATTAGAAAGAAATACAGTGGTACCTCGGTTCATAAACTTAATTTTTTCCATGTTTCTGGTCAAAAACAGAATTGGGAGAGAATGAAATCAGATTTTCCCATCAGGTCAATATTGAATCTAACCACTGAATTTGATTCAGTTCTCATCCAATTCCATTTGCAACCAGAATCGTGGAAAGAACTAAGTTCAGGAACCAAGGTACCACTATACTTGTAGAAGTTGACCCCGTAAAAAAGGAACATACAACAAAACAGCTCTCAATACACTTACCCACTCTGTCCCCAGAGCTGTAGCTTAGCCCAGGAAATAGAAAAGCCAGGCAGTTTTCAGTGGGTGGAAAAGGTGATGGCCACTGTGCAGCAATACAGTGGGGAGGATTCTTACCAGAGCAAGAGCTAACAGATAACTGGGAGACCTGGGAAGTCTGCTGCAGGATTTTGGCAGCCAAGGCTCTGAAATAATGATGTGGGAGACAATGGTGAGTGACAGGGACCTCATTCAAGTGACAAGGGGAAATCAAAACAAATTAGCAGCTGAGAAAAGGGAATGACTTTGAGTGGAGGGCAGAAATGCAAGTGGGGCAAGACTCTCCAGGAACCAGCCACTGCTCCTACTGGGGACAATAAGGACTGGAGTGATGAGTTCTTAGTCCAGTGATTCCCACACGTGTGTGAGTAGGAATCACTTGGGATATGTGTTAACATGGCAGGGTCCTGGGCCCACTCTACCACTGAGAGTCTCTCAAGCAAAGGGCATGGGGATCTGTTATCTCTAGACTAGTGTTTTGAGTATTTCTCATGATGAGAAAGTCATGAAAATTACTGTTTTAGGATACTAATGCTTTCTCTATTGAAATTTCTTGAATATCATCTGACTGGACAAGTCATTTTCTTTCTCTATTTTCATATCTATAAAATGGAGTCAGGAATCCCTGTCAAGAGAAATTCTTTATTTAAGGAAGAGGTCAGATGAGTGTGTCATGCGTGTAGACAGAGATTGGCACTTCAGGGTTTGCGATGCATACAATCCCCTCATGGAGGCATGGAGAACCCTGTCCTCCTAGTCAGCTGCCTCAGAAGTGCCTGGAATTTCTCTTCCTCTTACCAAGTTTTTGCTCACAGATACTGGCATCAGCCTCAAAGTCCTATGAAGATTGGGGGGAAATTTCAGGGATTCTGTCCAGAGTGGGTCCAGAGGGGTCCAGAGTCCTTAGAGATATGTGCATTCTTGGGGGGAAGTTCCACCAGGAAAATCGAACATGGAGGCAGCCTTCCAAAGTTCTTGGTATAATAAACCTAAATTTCATCCTCTTCCTTCTCCTGATCCCAGCCAAACCTCATGACAACACCGAAACAACAGATCAAGCCCAGAGACAGGGACTCCCAGCTTAGGGTGGGCCTGAGGAATTACCCCAGCCTGTGAAGGTTGCCAAGAGATAGGATCATCCAAAGTCTGGAGGAGGCATTAGCAGTCTGAAGGTATGATTGGGAAGATATGGCCCATGTGTGTGTCAGGTGTTGAACTGTGTACCCCTGCTGTCATACAGTGGAGTCTTACTCCTGGTCCCTCAAAATGGGATGTATTGGAAGACAGAGCATTGAAAGAGATAATTAGGGTGAAATGAAATCATTACAAAGGGCCCTAAACCAGTAAGCCTGATGTCCTCATGAGAAGAAGAGAGTAGGACAAAGACACGTGGGGAAAGATCACATCATGCAGGAAGGACAGAGCCACCCCCCAGCCAAAGAGAGAGGGCTCGGAAAAAACAACTTTCTAATACCTTGATCTCAGATTGCTAGCTTCCAGAACTGTAATGAAATAAACTTCTCTTTAAGTCAAGTTGTTATGGCAGCTTAGGAGGAGACAGGCTCTGGATGTAGGTCTCAGCTCTGCAATCTCTGTGAAACCTTAGACATATCATGCAACCTGTTTCCTGTCTATGAAACAAGGATTCTAACGCTTTGCATTCAAACAGCTACCAAATCCCAGATGATGCTGATACTTGTTATCTGTTCAACTCAAGAATTCTTCGTTCCTGTTCCCAGGGATCTCATGCTAAGATGATGCCAGAGGGGCATCCAGCTCTAGGAAAAGCTCCATTCTTTGCTGGAAAGATCCCACTCTGCTGTTGGCAGTGGGTGCCTCTACATATCTGACAGAGAGGACCCAGGGCAGGAGACACAGCACAGGCTTCTGTGCTCCACAAGCAATCCACCCACAGGGTCTCACTTGAAACCACAGTGAACTCCTGGCTTCTCCCCACTGTCCACTAGAACCCAGAATCCGAGTGGAGAGAATATTTTGGATGAAGCAAAGTGCCTCCCCAAGTCTCTCTCCAGCATTTTCATTCAGGGGAGTCCGTATGCAAGACTGGCTCTCATAGAGGTTTCTGGGCAGAAGACTGGATTTGCTGTGTTTTAGGGCTTCCTAATTCCAGATCATCTGGCTCTATTGACAAGCAAAACTGTGATGTTTTCAGGACTTGAACCACTGATAAGAAAGTGAGTCAGAGCTTACTGATGAGCCATGGAGCATTAGCTCTGTAATTATGCACTAGTCAACACCTTATTTATCAACAGCATGCTGAATGTAATTACTTTATACTTTGCTAGATGGGAAGAATGAGTGGAGAAAACGACCAAACTATCCTTCCTGTTTGGAGGGAACATTTTGAAAATCTAATAAGGGGACACTCATTGGCAGTGATGGATATTCTAACAATGTACTGAATAATGTGTCCAGAGAAAAATTATTTATCTGGCTCTCCAGGAACTCAAAACCTGGCTGCTCAGGTCACAGGGCAGGCAGTTCTGAAGGTGATCTGGTCTCTACACCATGGGATGGATTAGCATGAAATGGGAGAATTTCCCTTCCCCAGCCAACTGGACGTCACTGACTAGAGTTAAAGATGCATGGTCCCTTGTGTTGAGGGCTTGGAGAGGGCAGGGAGAAGGCCTCACACTGGGCAGAGGAAACAGCGGTCATAGACCTTAATTCTGGGACCACTTCTGCTTAACATTGTGAAAAATGCCATTCTTTGAAGAGCTCAAAGTCAGTGACCTAAAAGGCCATCCAATGCACTGTTAATCCAAGAATAGACATTTCATTTTCTTTATAATACCAAGTTAAAAAGGACTTTATAGAATTCTTCAATTGAAATAAGGAACTGAGGCAATCTAAGAAAAATACTTTGGTGCAAGACTATAGGAAATCAACCGGAAGAGGAACTGATCTAGACTTCCTTCTGACATTCCGTGTGCAGATTCCAGGCAAGGGAGGATGAAGCAGGGATCTAGGAATCTGACATAAGTTTGCCTTCACTCCTCACATCAGTGAGAACACGGCGTCCAAGGGGTTCTGAATGCAAGTCCCTGAGGCAAGGCAGCCACATAATAAGGCAGCAGACAGATGTGAGCTGGCAGGTGGTGGCCAAGGCTGTGAGCACGTGCTGTCTCAAAGGGCTAAGGCTTCCCAGCAGGGGCCAGTTACTGCCCTGCAGGAATTAGGCCTCAAACTCTGTGAGATTTTCATAGAATTTGGCAAGAGGTGTTAGAGATCTTGATTTTTATATGAAATCTCTAATTTGTAAGTGTTGGATATTATTATTTTTTATATTCTGAAGTCCAAAATAGTCCACATGCTTGGTAACATTTTTCTGTTGTAAATTATGGGGCTCTGAAAACTTTAGGAGGTATTTTTTTTACTATCTCATTGTGTGACTATATTTACTCTTTGGCTTTTGTTCTTTCTCTAAAAAGAGAGTACTGTCAGCAGCTTTCCACTTATGATACACAGGGGCTCCTGCCTCCATTGCCTGAGCTGACCTTGCCGGAACAAGATCCTGTGAGTTCCAACGTGCAAGTGAGTTAATTTTTTACTCCTCCTACCACCAAGAGTGGAAAAATAATATTACTTACATTGGGCTATGCAACTTTTGAAAAGTGATTTTATCTCTCTGATTGTGTATCTGGATTGTTAAATAATACATAAACTTGGAGGGATGTTGGTTGTAAGGATTCCAATGAGTTGGCCTATAAAGCACTGAGCCCAGCGTCTGCACACAGAAGATTCTGTAGTACATGGTAGTTCTTCCCTTCATCCTGGAAGATGCAACAGGAAAATAAAATCTTGACTATTAGAATAATATATAAAAATCTTTCTGTGAAGTCAGAGTCTCTTAACCTCTGGCCTTATCCTGTGGCTAATGATGGTGACAGTTACAAAATGCAGAGCACCTGGGGATCAGTCTTCTACAGTCCACAGAACTCTCTTAGTCCTCACTTGCCTCTCGCAAAGCTCTCTGGAATAGGCTCGCTGTCCTGTCCTCATTGGAGAGATAAGCAACCTGAGGCTCAGTAGGGTCACCTAACTTTCATTTCTTCCACTGAATCCTCTTTCAGTCACTATGAGGTGGGTATTACCTCTCCCATGTTACATAACAAAAAACTGAGGATCAGAAAGGAGAAGCCACACAGGATCTACTTGTGCTGTCTGCCTCAGCCTGGCTATCCCCTCCTCTGACCTGAGATCTCCTTGTACTTCCCCTGCTGAGGTTCCTGACTCTGAATCCCATAGCCAATGCCTGGCCAGTATCACCAAGGGGAGCAATGTCACACGCAGCTGTTAGCTTCTTGCCTTCCCCTCTGATTTATGCTCTGTGTACACCATCTCAGAGCTCAGGTACATTACAGCAGCGTCTGGCATACAGTAGCACGAAAAATGAGTTGAATAAATACAAGGAAGTAGTACATACACTTCAAGCTCACTGTCACTTCTTCCAGCACACAGCCAAGCACTGTGCACACAGTAGGTGATCAATAAAAACATGTTGAATGAATAGCAAGACAACAGAAAGGAACACAGGAGAAAAAAAGGAGACAAGAGAAGAAAGCAACAGAAGGACAGGTAGGGTAGGGTCCAGCTCTGTCTACACAAACATGGTCTCTGAGGAGATCTGAGATGAGCTAGCCTGGTGGGCGTGGTCTCTAGAAGGGTCCCACTTTGCATCACATCATCATCGGTCACTTGGCCCTGATGCGCACTCTCCTCTCTGAGCTCAGTGTCCTCCTGTTGTTGCACCATGAAGGAGGTCACTTCATTGGACATGGTGGCCCATGGCCTTTGTGTGTGTTTGTGTGGGGGGTTCAGCTGTCCTGTCGGTGTAAGGGAATCATTATTGGAGAGAGAAAAACTCATGAGGAAGAATGGACTGGCATGGAGGAGAGGGGAACTAGAGGCAGTCGGGCCAGGGTAATGCGGACATAGCCATAGCGAGATGCCATGCAGACAAGACGGGTGTAGAGGAGACGGACAGATAGTGAGACAGCATAGGGGAGATGGGAGGGATGTTCCACAGGCTGGGGAGGAGCAGGGTTGCGGGGGGGGGTGGTGGTGAGGGGTGGGGCGGGTGGAGCAGCGCCATCTGCAGGAGGTGAGCCTGCACGGAGGCTCCGCCCAGCAGCACAGGCTGTGCAGGGGCACCTCAGCCCCTCAGAGGCAGCAGGGCAGCAGCTCAGGCTTTGTAAGAGGTGATTCACACAAATAATAGTCAGCGGCCTGGAAACCCCGGTGACAACAGTCAGGCTGTTGTGGGAAAACTCCACAGACCGGAGTCTGACGTCCAGGTCTCCTGCTCATTAGCAGCTATGTGACTGTGTGCCTAGTGCTTCCCCTTTGTGAGTCCCACTGTCCTTGTGGGAAGAAGAGGCAGTGACAAGATCGTACCCATTGCATCTGTCCTCTCAGGGCTTCTGGACATCAGGGCACAGGATGTGGCACCTCTGGCCAGTTGCCCACCCTAAGGCCCTGTTCCTCCGAGTCTTTTGCTATAATGTCGGCATGCAGGACCCTGCCCTGGTCACCACGGAAGTGCAGGACCCTGCCCTGGTCACCACCGAAGCGCAGCTCCCTTCAGCTCGCTCCTCCTCGCTGTCTTTTCTCCATAGTACCCGTGAACTCACATTGATTTTCTTGCCTCCACTGGAATACGAACTTTAGAAAGACAGCACCTTTGCCATACTTTTCATTGCTGTAACCTCAGAACCTACAACAGTAGGCATTAAATAAATATCTCTATTTATTCAAAGAGGGAAGTGGGGGAGAGAGCATGCTATACTGCATTCCTAGGGTGGCCCTGAGGATCTCAGGGAAAGGACACAAATGTGTCTGGAAAAGAGACGCAGACCAGGACCTGTGTGGCCTCAGCCAGGGCCGCTCCCGGGCGTGGGTGTGGCCCTGTCTATGGCTCCGAGTTCTCCTTCCTTTCTGCTTCTGCAGGCCCCTCTCTTGGCTGCCACCCTCTGTGAACCAGCCGGGGCCCAGAACATCTCCCTTTGCTTCAGGAATCCTAAGGATGTCTGCCGTCTCCAGGGCGTGGCTCCTCTCCTGTTTCATTCATTCATCTCATAACCATTCATTTATTCAAGCAACACTTGTTACTTAGTGTTTGCTGCTGAAATTACCCTGTGATGCTCCAGAGCCCAGACTCCCCCCAGCATTAGAAGAGAACACTGCTCCTTTTGTTTACACTGCTGGGCAGACTTGAGTTTTGCCGAGACTTTGTTAGCACCTTAACAGGAGTGGCCTCACAGAAAAACACTGGATACCAAGAGCATCAAGGAAGGCAGCCCAACTTTGGACCAAAAAGAAGCAAGAAAGGCCTGGGGTAGGGATGGTTCCATCAGAGACACCTGCAGGTCCAGGAAGAACACTGTGGAGCCAGGTAAGAGATGCTACAATGAGATACAGAGGGAGAGTGAGGCTTTGAGAATCAGGTGAGAATGGAGGTGTGAATGGAGAGGGAAGGGCCAGAATGAAAGTTTCTGTTGCAGTCTGGGGCCCAGCTGTGTCCCATTAAGACAGTGGACACCCGACATTCTTGAGGAGCCGCATCTGTACAGGACTCCCATCTGGGAACAAGAGACCCTCTGCCTATCGCAGAATCCTTGGAGCAGCCCAGCCTGTAAACCCATACAAATAGGAAAAGGGACCTGGACCCAGGGAACCACAGCACAAGGTAGGGAGGGAAGGAGGCCGAATTTGGGCCACCCGTCCTGGTCATCTGAGTCAGGACTTCTGCCTTCTTCTCTCCCTTTCTCCTTTGTCTCTGTCTTCCCTGTGTGTTACTCAGTATCTCTGGGCAGTAGTTGAGGGTAATTTCCAAAGAACATGGCAGCCAACACTCAAGGGCAGTGTCCAGGAAAGGGCATCTATCACACCGTGGGAGAATGCACTTCTTATGCAGAAAGCACGGGGGAGAGGTGGTGACTCTGCCTATGATCTGAGGTACAGAGGGGGCCACTCACTTCTCTTGTGGAGGAGGACTCCCCCAACCTGATCTGGAAGTTCCTGCCTGCCTCGGCCTCTCTTCTGAAGGGCTGCAGGGGCTGCACTGTTAGGAATTGCGGCTATTGCTTGAGGTCTTTCTTGTGCATCATTGCCAGCCTGAGGGCAAGCTGGGCAAGGGGTCTATCCTTGTGCCTTAAGGCCAGGAGCCTGGGTCAGGTCAGGTGCTCAGGGAGCACTTGCTCAATGAATGATTTGTACTTGCTGAATGGTTGGACAGCTTAGGGCCTACTCAGTACTGGCCTTGGAGGTGCATGCTGCTTCCACTGGGCTTAGGGGCCATGAACCCTGATGTAAGCTGCTCTAGACCTTGTTTTAGCCCAGGAATACCTTTGGTTCCCAGAATCTACTTTAATTTGGAGAAAGGAAGGTAGAGAGTCTCAGCTTTATCAGGTCACAGATGCAAAAAATGATGGCATAGAAGGAGGCAACATACCCAAATTTTCACTTTAAAATGGGAAAAGGTTAGAATTCATCAGGCATCAGAGGAAGAAAGATAAATCACGCCTTTCCTTTGCCAGATGAGAAAACTTACTGACAGAGAAGGGCTGGTTCCCACCAAGGGTAGCTGACAATTAGTGGTACATCATATATAAGAAATTACTTTATACATATCAAATACAAAATAGGACAGTAAGTAGCAAAGTATCCTTTGAATGTAACTGCTGTAATCTGTCCTAGTCAGGCAGAAGAATGGGTGAAAAGGTCAAGCCAGATGCAGACGACTCAACTGAAGTATAACACACACCACAAATGTGAGGTGCTGATGCTTTGCGATATGTAACCTGCCCTCTCATCCTCCACTTGGCCTGTCCTCGCCACTGTGTCTGGCTGGGTCTTTCTTTCTTTGGGAATCTTACTTTGACTCTTGTGTCATCAGAGTCCAGACCAACTACTCCCTTTATGAACCTCTGTGGGGAAGAATCTAAAGTTTTATTATAAAACAAGATTCTAAAGATTTTGTAATCCAATTGCAGTAGCCCTCCCATTAAAAGTCTGAGGGCAAGGAAGAGAGGGCATGAAGACACAGAGGGAAGGGGCTGAGAGACCCATCACCGAGTCCCTGGTGCCACACCCAGCACGGCAGTGACACTCAGCAGAGAAGAGTGGTTTCAGAAGAGTGAAACAAAACCTAGCCTGGAGTCCACTTAGTCAGAGCTCTGAGAGGCTCTGACAGATGCCAGAGCCAGCACCGGGGGCGGCGCGCCGGGGAGCTTTGGAAGCCTGCCATCCCGGCCTCCCGCTGGGACCGGCAGGTAACATGGGAATTGGAAAAGCTTTGCGCGGCTGTCTGTCACGTCTCCCACACAGAGAGCAAGCAATGCAGGGGGGAAGAAGTCTGGGAGACAGAGCGTGGGCTGGCCACCTCCACAGAACCATAAGGGGGATAAACATTGTTTTGCAAACACAACTCTAACCCCCCAGGCAGAACTGGATCCAACCGGTGGCCTTCTTCTCATGAGGACTGTGATGCTGGGCCAGGGAGGGCGGCGGTTGGGCTGTCTGCACAGGTGCCCCACGGTCTCATGGGTGATCTGGGAAGTCAAACAAATTGCTGTTTGTTATAGCGCTCAGCCCATGTGGGCATCAGGGACAGGCTAGTGGCCACCTCTTCCGGTTTTCCCTCTCCCTCCTTTCTCTTGCTTCCTCTTTACACAGGAAATGGTGTTGGAGGAACTGCTGCACCCTTGTCAAGAAGCCCTCGGTGTCCCAATCAGAGCTGATACTTATTAAATAAGTACTTTGTGTCAAGTGCTGTTGTAGGTCCTGACTTGGGTTATGCTGTATAATCCTCTCAGTAGCCTTGTTGGGCAGAAACCCTCAGGAGTGCCCCCACCCCTAGGCCCCAGGTTGATGAAAGGGAGACCCAGGACGCAGCTCAAGGCCTCTGGGCTTCACAGCTCACCCTGGAGACAACCAGCCCAGCCGAGGTTCTGACTTGTCCATTTCTTTGCTGGCTTAAAGCTTTTTGTTCTCTCTTAAGGCAGTAATTTTAACCTCAATCTGTCCATGTTTAATCTCCTTAGCAAGCTCCTGACCGGGGCAGAGTTGGGTATAGGCTAAATATTTAAGGAGGATTTGCTGGGAATATGCTGCAATCTGTTTGCACAAGAACGATATTTATTCCAGTCTCACCATCAGCTCAGCAGAGAGGAAACTGGGCTAGACAAGAGATTAAACTGCTTATTCTGACTGTGCAACTTGGTGGTTGGTAGAAAAGCTGAGAATCTAGCCCAGGGCTCTTGACTCCTAGCCAGCTCACCTCCTATCTATGGCACAGCCATGTAACCAGGTGGACTCCATGTTGGACTGGGAGCTGACTCCACAAGTGTATAATGCCATCTGAGCACCGAGAGAGATCAAGACACAATTCTTGTGCCTTAGGCCTATAAACTTCTATCTGGAGCCAACGAAGAGCTCTTAACCTGTCTCTATATCTTGCCAGAAGGTGGCACTCTGATCTGCTGGTCTTTGTACGAAAGCAGCTCAATTTCTTTGAGAGAACTCTGGTACAACTTGCCTAGAACAACCAGGGTGAAACCTGTTTTACTGTTACTTCACAGATCAGCTGTGGACTCCACAAAACACACATCCAAGACTGCAGGGGGATGGCAGTGACATCGTTTTAACTTGAAGTCTTCTGCCATCATACAAAGTGGGAGACTGCTTGCTAAACTGGCCTCTCCTGCAGGGTACCTAGCAGGTCTCCTTGGAACCAAAGTGTTGCCAAGACTTGACTGTCTTCCCAATGTGACTCACCCCTGTCCTTTGAGAGTCATGAACAATTAGCCCCTTGAGCACGCAAGCCCTTCTCACCTGCTCTCTCTGGAGAGCTTCTATATCTACTCAGTGAAAAGTACAGACGCAGCCCTGTGGTTAGGATGGAGCAGCTGGACATGCAATGTTTCCTGGCCCTGGGACCCCTTCGGTCTCATACACACGTAGAGCAGCCAGAGCGGATGTGGCTGCTTTGTGCTTCCCAGGTACTACGCTCAAGTGCCGCCCTCTGCTCCGCCCAAACTCACTAGCTTCCACTCTATGCCAGACTCTGTGCCAGGCACTAAGGGATGGATAAGAAGCCTTTAGGAAGTTCCCTTGAAACTTCCCAGCCTCTTGCCTCTGGTGGAGCTCCTCCTCCCCACTCCCCATGCTCCACCCCAGGGAAGCTCTTTAGATCCCAGGAGGGTGGGGCCACATCTTGCACCCACGTCCGGACAGCGCTCATCCCACCATCTCGCAGTCGCCAATGAAGCTGCCTCTCTACTGTTCGCAGACCACGTAGCGGAAGGGTACCTAGCAGGCCTTCTTGCAGCCAAAGTGTTGCCACTGTTCTCAGATTCCATGGCTGGACCACTTGGAAGGAAAGATTTGAGGCCTCTGAGAGATGCTACACTTCCGGGGCCCTGACCGGAAGGAAAATCCTCCGCAGCAAGGAGCTTACTTCAGTCATCACATCGCCAGAGACACATGGAATGCTGAGACCTCTCGATGCTGGTTCCCCAGCTGGTAAGAGATGCCCGCCGTGTTGTACTAATCACCTTCTAAACAAATGGCACAGTGACAAGCAGGCTGGGGGTGGAGGGAGCCGGGCCGCACATGCTGGTGTTTTCAATTTAGAGGCCATGCATTATTTACACTGCCATTATTCCCCTCAATTTGACTTCACGCTTTAGCCCTAATTTAGTATAATCAAAGCCAATGAATATTTAATCAGGATTGCTTCCAGAAATTGAGTAATGCCATTAACATAATGGCCTCAGGACTTCAAAGCTGCTTTCCTTCAAATGCATCTGACTTACACCTTTCCCCACCCCTCTCCCTGTCAACAGTTCTATTTCCCTGTGAAAAGGAGTTTGGGACTCAGCATCCAGGCCCGTGACAACTCTGTCTGGGTGTCTGGCAGGAAGCCGGCCAGGGGCGGGGCGTGGCCTGGGGACTGCGCTGGCCCTGGTGAGGGACTGACAAGCTCTGCTGGTGGGCCTCATTTTAAGGTACCTCCACTTGCAGAAACACCACCAGCCTTAAGCACGTCCTCAGGGACTGCAGAGGTGCGTGGGAACAGTTCAGTTCTGAAGCATTTCTGGGTTGGGAAGGTGGTAGCCTAGACCACCACCAGCTTGTTTCCTCAGCCCAGCTCTTCCCAAGAGTGGACCTCTCTGAACTCCCCAGCCTGCAGGACCCAGGAAGTCAGCACCACCTGACATAACCTCCTAACTTCACTGGTTGAAGGGTCTCCTCAGTAGAAGCAGAAACCATATTCTAATGGCACATGCTGGGTCCTGGCCCCGCCCTTGGAGACCCACAGAGCAAGGGCGCTACTTCTGCCTCCAGGACAAAGGGAGCATGTGGAATAGTGGAGAGATTTCATCTCCTCTTATTCATCTTCTCCCTCAAAGGACGGGGGTCAGGTGCCTGGCTGGGCTCTGAGGAGGTCTGCACACGCCTGAATCCCACTCCACACATCCCCAAGAGCTCAACAGGAGCATCCGAAGAGAGCAGCACAGAGTTTCCAAAGCAGTGTTACATTTGTCACCGTCTCTGAGCCCCGGACAAACCACATTCTTCTTCCACAAGATGGCAACCTTCCCAAGGTCACCAACAAGGTGACCAGGATGTGAAATAATTTCTGATGGTATATGTTAAAACCGGGAGCTTTCTTAGAATATTTAAATCCACCTTGTTTCACAAAATTGGAAAAAGGAGCCCAAGGTCACAGATGGACAGCAGAGAGACAGAATTTAGATGTTAGTAGTAGGGACTTTCCTTTTACAAAACGACCTGTGGTTACCAGAGCAGAAAGAAATGCCATAGTACAGTAGATCCAAATGTCTGGACTGAGGAGATGGAACTGTGCGTACAAGGGCAGCACCGAGTAATTTGGAGACCCAGCATGGCCGGGTATGCAACATGGGAAAGTTGAGAGCTGATAAAGAACACAGTACTGTGCCCCCAGAGGTAACCTGGTCTGCAGGAAATATGACAGCAGGCTGTGCTCCGAGGGTGCAGAACCCAGAGCAGTTCTTGCAACACCTCAGCCAGCTCCTCGTCCCTTGGATGTTGTTCTGCTTGCCCCTTCTCTCCTGGGCAAGAGAGAGAAGCCCCCGCAGGGCTGTGTCCCTCTCACATTTTGGGGGCCCCCTGACTTCTTGTCTATTGACCATCCTGTGACTCAGGTCAGGCTTTCTGCCCTAGATTCTGACACTACAAATCCCCTGAGGAAGGTGCGCTGACATTTCTCTATATCCCTGGGGGACTGAATTGCACTCTGTGTCACCAACCCAGTCCCTGCCAGTAGAGGACTCAAGGACTCCTTATCAAGCGAGACAAGAAGCCATCCAGCTTTGACTCGCTAACTTGAGGGGCCAGGGAACTCACCAGGTCTGAGTTCACCTCCAAATATCTTCAAAGTGGCTTCTTAGTAGGAGGGGAGTCAAAGCTGAAAATGCTGTGTGCTGCCACCTGCTGGTGGCTTCCAGCATGTTGTTCCCAGCATTGGACTTGTTCTTTCCACCCAAAGGGCGCAGGGAAGGAAGGCCTGTTCTGCAGCCCCTGCCATGTGATTATGCTTTATACTCCGTGTTTACTTAACGAAGGTGACAGTTTGGAAGGTAGGCCTCATCAGTGCCATTTTAAAGATAGAGAGAGTAAGGCTCAAAGAAGTGTGGTGATACAACTGTCAGAGAAGGCATAGATGAGACTTGGTTCGCCATCTATTGACTTTTGGTCCAGCAACTTTTCTACTGCTCCACAGGCTAACAGAGTGAATCCCTAAGTGAGGGAATTCAGTATTGACTAGACATATAGGAGGAAGGTGTGGGGGTTTCTAGCAGCTTCCCTGTAAGCCTGACCCGTATAATCATGAACTTACTTGATTAGTTCTGACTCTTGAGATACCACCAGAATGAAGAAACAGTGTGGTGATGGAAACTGCTTTGTGTCTGAACCCGAAGTCATGCCAAAGGGACAGCAGATGTCCTGAAGCCGGAGGTGATGTGAAGAGAGTTAAAACCTTTCCCAGGTTGGAAAGGATGACTGAACATTATAGAAAGAAAGGGTATGTCCTGTGTACTAAGCCACAGCCACAGCCAGAGCCCAACCCTGGTGACACTTGGCTCCCTTAGCCCAACTCCAGCCCAAACCCCGAGGCTCTATATCAGACGAGCTTTCATCGAATTACTCTTGAGACTGGGCCATGCCCGGACTGAGCCTGGAAGAGCAGGGCTCTCCCTCCCTGTACCCTAGGCCTCAGTGACCGTGCAGCCTAGGAGATCTGTTTCCACTCTCTCAACGAGGCCCAAGTTTGGGGGTTACCTCACCTGGGCCTGGGGTCCATCCAAAAGGAGGCCGATGGGGTGCAGGGTGCCAGGGAGCACAGAGGGGCATCAAGGAGACCAGAGGCGACAGGGCTAAGTTGTGAACACCAGGATAAGAGGTGGATGGGTGGGGGACAAGTGGGTGCACAGCGGTGGGGAGCCAATGTCTCAGCCTTCAGAGAGCACTGCAGCCAACCCCATCCTTCACTCCAAAAGGGATGAAACTGCTCAAAGCCTCCAGAGATGTTGATGGCAGAGCCCACCTCAGTAGTGGGCACCTTTGTTGTCCATCCTGAGCTCCACGCCTGGGTCTGAGGAGCTGGATCACTGTGACATTTCTGCCACCTAGCGCTGTCCATCTCACAGAAGCCCCTTGTGCTGGTAAGCCATAGACTTCTTTTTTGAGACAGGGTCTGTCTTTGTAGTTCAGGCTGGCCTTGAGCTCACTATGTAGCCCAGGTGAGTCTCAAACTCACAGTAATCCTCCTGTCTCTGCCGCTTGAGTGCTGAGATTACAGGCATGAGCCACCACAGCCGGCATTGTGGTATGTGGTACTGCTTGCTGGTGGTAATGAGTCACCACATCCAGCATTGTGGTATGTGGGGATCAGATTTGGGACCTTGCACTTGGAAGATAGGTGCCAGAACCACTGAGCTAAATCCCCAGCCTGAGCCACAGATTCTTATCTCCATTTCAAGGAGATGGAAATGAGGGTTTAGTCAGGAGACAAGCTTTGCCCAAGAGGAAGTCCTTGAACGGAGCAGGGTCTGCTGGCCTCAGGGCCCACTTACTACATGTCGGGAACCTACACACATCCTGTCATGTCATCCCCCAATAGCTCATCAAACCCATGTTAGCATCGTTGCTCTATACCTAAAACACTAAAGCCCAGAGAAGTTAAAAACTGGCTCATATCAGAGATGGAAATAAACTGAGAGGAGTGTAGGACTTGAGCCAAAATATTGTTGTTAAACTCTAGTTGCTCTTAGGAGCAACAATCTTCTTTTCTCATATTTTAAAATAGTGCCATCCTTTTACCTCCCATTGAAAGCTGAGTTTGGGGTCCTATTGCTGACCATACTTTTTCTAGCCTTTTTCCACATCTACAGGTTCTCCTGGTCTCTCAAGCCCAACTCTGGAAGACATTCATAATTCCTTCACCTATTCAGAGCCAGATCTACTGTTCCTATAGTGTGGGGCTCAGCCTTTACTTCTGTGCTGTCTTGAGGCAAGTTCTGCTCAGGAACTAGGATTCAGAATCAGGCAGAAGGTAAATATTTTACATGGCATGATGAAAAATACAGTGAAGACAGCTGGACAGCGCCATTCATAGGACAAGGAGGCTTGTACAGATAGTGTAGTGTGCCCTCACCCACCTTATTCACCACACGTGGCCCATGTGACTGTGGCTCTTCCCTCATGTCAAAATGACTATGAAGAGTAAATGTTCTGAATCATTTCTAGACATCAGGACAGCCATAACTGTATAACTAAAGACACTTACAGAAGAGCATTTCTGTAACTTCTTCAGAAAGTGGTGACCATGAGGGACATGAATGCTATTATATCTTTTACTGTAATAAATTTTCCCCAAACAATCTAGCTCCTCTATGCTATGCAACTGAATCGTGCTTCCCTTGCTGCTGCAGCAGCAGGTATATTTTTTGATCATACCTTACTTCATGGATGTCCTGTGTTTTTTTCTCAGAAGCACTGTCTGCTGTCAGGCCTTGGTCCCTCAGCCCACCTGAGCTTACTGAAGCCTGACTTCCAGCACTTGAGGCCGTCCCCGGACGCTGGAACCCACTCTATGGCATGGCTGGCCAGAGGTGCCAAGGAATTTGCATCTCCTTCCTCTCCCTAACAGCCCTCAAAGCGACTGATGGACATCAGTGGATCAATTAACGTGGCTCCCTTTCCCCTTGCTCAAGATAATTCCCAGGCATATCTATACTATCTTCCTGAGTAGGCAGGGAGGAGCCCAGGACCCCTGCACAGGTAACTTCTCCAACAGTTTCCTTTTCTGCCTTTTTCACTCCTCCTAGTGTTTCCTCATTGTGCAAATAAATTACTTGCTACTTGCCCTTGGGGTCTGGTCTCAGGTTCTGCAGTTTCACCCACGCTGGATCCTACCAAGCACCTGAGCATGGCTGACCATTTCTCTGCATTTTGGTTCTTAGAACACAGCTATCTGGATCGGTGCTTCCAGGGTAGTTTTTGAAGCTAGAGCAAGTAACCTTGCACGTCCAGGCTCCCTGTGATGGTGCCTTATCCACCATGCATCTGATACTGTGGCAGCAAGGGGAGCACAGCACAGGGCTTTTTCCTGACAGCAGACAAAGGAATCCATCATCTGTGGGGACTTAGCCACCAAAGATTTCACGTAGGAGGAAATCGGCTGCAGTGTTCCTGCGGAGAGAAATGCAGCATGTGGCCCTGGCATGTAGGAGGCCATTCCTGGCCTCCTTATGGTGCCATCCTGTCTGCACATCACTAGTCTGTATTCTGAGAGTAGAGGAGGGTCCAGAGCACAACATCATCTTCTTCCTGCCCAGAAAAGCATCGAGGAGGAGAGAACAGGAACCCAGAGGTTTACCTCATCCCTGTATGTCATGGACCTCACCTCCATTCTCTGATCTCTACAAAACTCTGCGGTCCGGCATCGTCACCCCCTTTACACAGACAGATGGTGATACATGCCCAACGTGGTCCTTGCAGTAAATAGGGGCATCGGGCTTCAAACTCAGGTGCTCCTCTGCCTCAGCTACCTTTGCTCTTTCCCTCTGCCCCTCACCACTGAGGGTGCAGTGCCAGGGAAATGGCTTGTGGCACCAGGGATAAGCTGAGATCAAGATTCGGCTTAGTGTAGTTTGTTGAGAGATTTTCCTGTCTGCACACACCCATAGGCCACTCAGAAAGAGCAGCTCTAAGCACACAGCAGGAAAGGGCATCTGGAACACTGAACCCCTTAAGGAAAATCCTTGGCAACTGAGGGAAGAGAGGAAGCACTTTGGAACTAACATGAGAGAGGAAGAGAATCTTCTGGGTCTACTCTGGGCAGGGAAGAAGAATAAAACAACCAATATACTATGTCAGAAAGTCTAGAGGAGTCAACTTCCACCACGTAAAACCATCCTCCTCAGCAGAAATGGAGTGAGCACGTCAACTTGAACTTCAGGTTTACATATGGAGGCACTGCGTCCCACAGTGTGGCAAGCAGGGCTCTGCTCTTGGATTTCTCGTTTGCAAATGCCAGGTCTGCAATGACTTTAGTCTTTTGGAAGATGATTAAGCAAAACAAAATGAAATCTCAAAAAAAAGACAAAGATAGGGTTTTTTTTGAGACAGGGTCTTGCTTTGTAGTTCAGGCTGGCCCTGAGCTCAGCCTCAAACTCACATCACAGCAATCCTCCTGCCTCTGCCTCCCAAGTGCTGGGATTACAAGGGTGAGCCACCATGCCCGGCACTGTGGTATGTGGTGCTGATTGCTGCTGGGTGTGAGTCTCCACACCCAGTATGGTTTGTGGTTACTGGGGATTGAACCCGGGTCCTTGTGCTTGCAAGACAGGCGCCGGAACCACTGACCAAAATCCTTGGCCCGACAAAGATAAGTTTTAAGTTAGATACTAAAGTGAAAGGCAAAGGAAAGACTGCTCTGAACCCTTGGAGAAAGAGAAAATTTGAAGAAAAATTGAGAACGTTGCATAGACCATCTGCTTGGCATCCTCAAGGGACCTGAGACTTTGTTTCTCACAAGAGCAGGGAGTCAGATGAGATGAAGCCAGAGATGCAGAAGAAGCTGACTGACTGGAGGCAGAGAGACAAATGAACACAGAGCAGAAGACCAAGCCAAAGCCCCGAAGGAGTGAGGAAGGAACACAACTCACACTTGCAGAAAACAGGATCGGGGATGAGGACAAATCTCAGCACCTCTCAATGAATGTGGAAGAAAAGGTCAGAGATGAAAATGAGAAAGAAGCTGACACAAAAGACAAAGATGTTGTCTAAGAATTACCAGTAGTTGAGGGATTACAATAAATATACATTAGAGGAAAAACATCCTTCATCAAAACAAAACAAATCTCTACTCCAGTCCAAAGCTCAAAGGAGGTCAGTGTTCTAACATTAATAAAACATTAATAAAAAAGTAAAACATAATGAACTAGACCATGACAAAATAAAGTCCAAAGCCATATCACCATTCAGGAAGAGGACATGACAGGTAAGGAGAAAATGGGTCTGTGAATTTTTCTTAGCATTAGACATAAGAAAAGCAGAATTATCGAGTGTGAGGCCACAGTAAGGAAAATACAAGAACATGGATTCTATGCTGCATAAAAAGAAGCAAAAATATTGCCTTGTTCTTATATGATATTCAAGGAATATAGGTATAATGGTATATGACACATTTTAAGATACATATGACAAATTAAGTTACAAAAAGGATTTTAACTTCTAAATTAATATAAAAGATATATACAGAAAAACATAGCCAACAAGGAAAAGCAGAACATAAAGAGCAAAAATGTATACAGAGAAGAATATATGATTGGGTTGCAGAGTTAAGTCAAATAGATGGGGTATGAAATGGTTGTAAATAGTTTAAATTAATTGATTGGCAGACAAAGATTCTCAGACTGAAACACAAATGTTGAATTATGTGTAACTTATAAGAGATAAATCTCTTAACACAGTGATTGTTTATTGCATTCTTGGCACACTTAACTGCATTGTGCTAAGTATTTCATGCATTTTCTCATCCAAGTTTTCTAACAATCATATGAGGCAGAAATATCACGACCCTTCAGTTTAGACTGGGCAACAGCAGCATCAAGCAGTGAAGCAACATGCTCACGTCAGAGGCTAACACACAGTAGGGCTGTACTTAAATAGAGTAAGGCACAACTTCTCAAACATTCCCATCTATAGCATCTCAGACAAGATCATACAATAAAATGTTTGAAAATTACACTTATAGGGCCAGAGATTTAGCTGAGTGGTGCTCCGCCTGCCTTGCAAGTACAAGGGCTTGAATTTGATCCCTGGCACCAAAAACACAAAACAAAACAAAAACAAAAAAATTAAAAATGACATTTTAAACTGTTTCATGGAAATTCGATTAAAAAGAAAACAGAGGTCACAATGTAAATAGCAAAGCAGAATCCCAGGCAAAACCATTTAACAAGGAAGATGTGGGTCACATTAAACTGAAAAAAAGAAAAATCCACACTGAAGACTGAAAAAACTTGTTATATTCAACAAAACTTACAAATATTCAGAGCAACAGATATCAGAAATTCAAAGAGAAAAATGTAACCCAAAGTACACAGCGGCATAGGTACAGATAAGTCACTAGGTTGTTTCTAGTATCAGATATTCACATACAGCTGATGAAAATCAGTGTACATGAAAAGCAAACCAAAGACAGACACAGAACTAATGGCAGTGGTCATCTCTGAGCATAAACAAATCGATAAGTCATTAATCAGTGTGAGCTATTAGTGATTTTCTAATTCCAGGGCATCTATTCATAAGTATTCATTTATTATTATATTTATATTATTATACATATTAAATATTTAAAAGCTCTAAAGATCGATGCCAAAGGAAAAATAATTAAGAAAAATGTGAAAAAAGGACCAATAAAGTTAATAGCATATGAATTATTTTGCCCTAAAACCAGACTAAATTTTAAATGATATAAATATATACAATTTTCATTCTTGGACCATGACTACCACAACCAGAAATTAGTAACAATGTTTTAACAATAACAAAAACAGCTGCAGTTAACTGCCACATGGAGATTATAATCATTTTTGTAAAAAATTATGTCAAAGAAGTAAAAAAATAGTATTACAAAATATTTAGAAAATAAGAAAACAGTTTATGAAACAGATGCTGCCAAAGCTTTGCTTGGAAAGAAATATTATATTTAGAAACACTCACATAACATAGTTTGGGGGAAAAAAATAATTGAGACTGCTACTATATGACTTGGAAAAACAAAGCAAAAAGAAAAACATAGGAAAGAAGTAGTAAACATAAAACTGAATAAATCTGAGAATAGAACAATAGCTTTGATAAAAAATATCCAAGCGTTAATTTTTAAACAAAACGAACAAGTATAACAAATTGGTAGAAAATAAGAGGAAATGACACACGTAGACTGACAGACTGTATTAGCTTTCTATCATTATGACAACATCCCCAAGACCACTTGAAAAGAGACGTTTACTTTGGCTCATGGTTTCGAAGATTTCAGTCCATGGTTACTCGCTCCCCACTTTGGTTCTGTGGTGACAAAGCAGGCACAGCAGAAGCCCATGGCAAAGGTGCCTGCTCACCTCGTGGCAGCCAGAAAGCAAAGAGCATGAGAAGCAGGGATCAGGGTGGCCACACCCCTGCCAGGGCACACCCTCTGAGACATCACTTCCTTTTGCTAGGCCCCACCTCCTACAGATTACCTCACCTCCCGGTCATACCTCAGGCTGACAACCAGACCTTGAGCAAAGGTCTTGGGGACCATTTAAAGTAAATGGAATATAAAGTAAATGGAACAACCTTACATAAGTGAAATACAACAATGGAATCTTTTTTTTTTTTTTTTGAGACAGGGTCTCACTTTGTAGTTCAGGCTGGCCCTGAGCTCAGCCTCAAACTCACATCACAGCAATCCTCCTGCCTCTGCTGGGATTACAGGTGTGAGCCACTATGCCTGGCACTGTGGTATGTGGTACTGATTGCTGCTGGGCGTGAGTCTCCACGCCCAGTATTGTATGGATTAACCAGGGATCAAACCCAGGCCCTTACACTTGCAAGACAGGTGCCAGAACCACTGAGCTAAATTCCTGGCCCAAAGAAGAATTTTTTTATAGTAACAAATTTTCTAGTGAGAGAAGTAAGTTTCTAGATGATTCCAACATTGATGTCAGGAGTAAAAGAAACCCTGAGTGATCACAGGAAAATACAAACACTTAAGAAAGCTCATGGCCCAGATGATTTTATTGGAATTTTTGGTTAAATATTTGATATAGATGTAAAGTCTTTAAGAAGGATCTATCTCTTCTAAAGCATAAAAAGACATAGAAAGGTACCTAAGATTTGTATTAAGTTCATACCAGTTTATATATTGCTATAAGCAAATTTTTCTTGTGCTTATAGAAGTAAAGTTCTAAATAAAATATTAGCAAGTCAAATCTATGAGTCAAGAAAGTCCATACCAGGTATTCAGACGTGGGTGATTAAGTATAACGCTGAAAATAAATGGGCCTAATTAGACAAGTGGTAGTTATTTGAAAAAAAAAATGAAACTCATTAATGATTTTTAAGTAAAATAACTAAAACTGAAAGATAGATACTAACTACTATCTTAAAAGAAGGATTGATTTCACATCAAAGAGTGAATTGCCATAGGTGTTCTCATTAGAAATTAAGAATAAGACAAATGTCATTATTATTGGAAATGGGTACTGTGCAAATGACACTCAGTCTCTGAGAGTGATTGGAAATACAAATAAGAACTACAAATGTAGAAAAGGAAGAAACGCAGATTCGCTCTTTGTAAACGATGTGATTATCTAACTAGAAGATGCTACAGGCGAGCTCCGCACGGGACGAACCTGGATGTTTTTTGACCACTGGGCCAGTTCCTGCTGTGCAGTTTGCACACTGGTCAGTGAAGGAGGAAGCCGAGGGGAGAAGTGGAAAACCTGAAGGCCAAGCTGAACACAAGGGCCTGCACACTGTTGGAACCGGCCCATCCAAGAACACGGTAGGATGTGTAATGAAGAGCATGTCATTTTGTGGATGGCCCTCTATTTTTCAAACGAGGAAACTAAAACCCACAGAGGAGCTTTATCACAAGAGTCAGAGAAAGGACTGAAAATCTGATGAGAATTGGGAGAGATGTGTATCTAGATGGAAATCACCAACACTGGGCCCGGCAGTCAGGGAAAGGTCTGCACATTTTGGCTTCCGGATGTGTTCAGGCAGCATCTGGGATCCCGCTGGCGACTCCCAGACACCCTTGGCACAATGGTCAGGAGCAGTGCTCAAAGCAGAGCTGGTCTCCTGCTGCCTCTGGGCCAAGTCTTTTGTGCTCCAGGGGACACTTCCAGGGGCAAATGTGGCTGTGGTGCCTTGAGACAGTTCCTGGAGGATTATGGACCCCCTTTCCCAGCCTGTACTTCCCTTCCACAGAGTTCTGACACCTACTGTTCCTCTCAAACTCCTGAAAAGCAGACCGAGGCCCATGGGGAGGGCAGGGGATCGAGGAAGCCTGGCCCTACCTGTCTGGGTTGCATTCTGACATAGTTTCTGGATGGATCCACAGGGCAGACTTACATGAGCTCCCTTTGTGTGCTCTGAGCCACAGTAGGCCCTTCACGATCCTGATCTCATTTAATTCTTGCAGTGGCTGCATGAGGAAAGTATCACTGTCCCCAGAGATGAAGAAACTGGAGAGCAGAGAGGCCAGCCTGCTGTCCCTGTCCTCAGTGACCCACCACTGTACTTCGCCTGCTCTCTAAAAAGACATAGCACCCTCATGGCTTTCCTGCTGTGCCCATCTGGTGATGTCTAGTTGGAGGTCTCAGCAGAAGGGCTGCCTCCTCATGCACCCTCCTAAGATCACTCGTCAGTCCCGGAAGACCAGGCCTTCCCTCTGTGGTGGCCCTGAATGCTTCTCACTGCAGCACTCCGGGTATGCTGTGGAGACGTCTACACACGGGCGTGCTGAGCCACTTGGCTTGACTGTGAGCTCTTTGCAGCCAGGGGTAATCTGGCGCCTAGCACAGGGCTGCGCATGGAGCTGGTGCTCTGTAAATGGTCACAGAACACGGGATTCCAAGGCCTAGTCTCTGCTCCCAGCTCCTTCACATCTCTCTCACTCACAACAGGGGCATGTTTTATCACCGTCCAGGCCCCACTAGAGTACTGGTATTTCAGTAGCCCACAAAAACTGCAGTGTTCAATACTGAAATGATATGGTGGAAAAAGGAGGTGGTATTTTTTTCTCCTGCTGCTGAAGAAATCAACTGGAAAATTCCATTACCACCATGTGACAGAGGCAGAGATTTGCATATTTAGCCCACCCAATAACCCACTGCTAGCAGCCTCTTGTTCCTGCTTAAGATCAGAATTCAAGGGGGAGATCAAGCAAGACGTACACAGGAGCTCCAGACAATGCTTGTTGAATGAACGCATCACTTTCCGCTGCCTACCTCACTACCTTGTGTGCTCCGTGCCACCATCTCACCAAATACCGAACTCAGTACCTTCGTCACGTGGCCTTCTCGTAATGAGCAATGGGAGGAGTCTGAGCTCTTCAGCCAGGTACAGCTGGACTCACATTCCTATTCTGTTACTGACGAGCAGCGTGACCTTGGATGTGTCAACAGAAGTGTCTGAGCTTATGTCCTCAACTGTAGACTAGTAATACAAATACCTCCCCAGAGGATACTGTGCGGATTCAAGATTCTCCATACAAAGTCTTGTGTCTTGAATCCCACAGCCATCAGCTTCTGCCTTACGGGCCTCTACACCCATTCTTACCTGACCTCAGGGCACTAGTGAGGAAGCCGAGAGGAAGCCTGAGGGCAGAGCGCACTGGTGAAGTGGCCCAGGAGCCCTGGCTGGGCTTCCTCACAAAGCCTGCATCTCTGGGGCCTCCTCCTCCACTCTCTCAGGAGCTGTCAATTTACTGCCCCTGGAAATCCCCTGGCCAGAGTCACATAAGCAGGGAAGGCAGCCAACACCCGGGCTAAATCGAACCAGACAGACAGAGGTGGCAGCGCTTCTCCATGTGCTCAGGTGGGTAGCAAAGTAGAGGCAACCTCGGAGGCACGGGAGCTGCTCCCACAGGGAGGGTCTGGCAACCCTGTCCTGGGCAGGATGAGTGAGGCACTGGCACGAGCACTGTTTGTAGGCCAACTCCCTAGCTGCCCGGGCTGTGCCAGTGCCCACCTGAAGCCCACCCAGCCCACCACGCATTCAGCTGGTGGCCCACTGTGGCCACACTGGGTATAGCGGTCCCCATGCCTGCCTGCCCTTCCTGGGACCAACCAGATGTTTGGGGAGCACATCAGTGGCCCTTTGCGACATCTGCCTCTCCTCTCTGCCCCAACTCACAGTGTCAGAACTGTCGTCTCTTCTGATACCAGCTCTGTTCTGAGGCTCTAGAACCACTGTCCTGAGCAGCGGAAAGACAAAGGAAGAGGAAAAAGTCAAACAACGGCTAATGTTAGACCTTAGCTGTTTAACGTTCACAACAGCACTACAGGACAGATCACTTACACTTCACAGGTACAGAAATTGAGCTTCACAGAGGTTAAATGACCCTCCTGAGATCACAGGACTTGTGGGGAGGGGGAACTGGAGTCAAATTTGGGTCTGTTTGATTCTAAGACACATCGTCTTCTTTGTGAAACAGCATCCTTGACACATTAGTGCTGGGCATTTTGTCTCAGTGGTATAAAAGGACCAAGAACATCCACCCACCTGGCCTGGGCCTCCATGCGTCCCTTAGGGTTCAGCACAAAGGTCATGTCTGTTGGAAAGCTGCTCTGATGAACCACTTCACACACAGATCTTCAGTCTCTCGTGTTTGGGACACAATCTCCTTTGGGCACTGCGTGTCCTTGCCTGTCCTTCTGCTCTCTTATGTCTGGAGGGTTCTGAAGGGTCCTCCTCCAGTCCCAATGCCCAGCACAGGCCTAGCCCATGGCTGGCACCCACCGTATACTGACTGTTGGAAGTCCCACAGAGTGTGACAAATGAGGTGGGGCCAGGTCTCAGCAAAGGAGACTGACATGCTGCCTGTGGAGGGGAGACTGGTCCAGGCTTCGGTGACGTGCCAGCAAACTATCCATGTGCTTTGATGGAGAGAGGCTGTCAGTTCCCATGTGTGTTTGTTTGTGGGTCCCGGCGTCCCTTGCCTTACCAGAGAAGACATTAACCTTTAGCATTTCAGGCAATTTGTCTGCTTACTGTCAGGAATAAGCTTGGGGCCTGGTTGTGACAGGAAGGTTCTCCCTCGGCACCCTGACTGTCCCCACTAATTATGAGGTCCAAACAGCACAGGGATGGGTTACCCCGGCGGGGGCTTCAGGAGCGGCGTTCACATGGACCTGGTTTAGCACCTGCTCCCCCATGCTCTGCCCCAAACCAGCCACATATTTGACAGCACACTCTGGCCTTCTGTCTCTGGCATCCCACATAGTTTCTCTCGGAGTCCTTAGTCCCTCGTGGCTGGAATCCTGAAACAGCCCCCAACACCTCCTGCCTCCTGTTATTCCTGCTGCATCCTCCACACTGAGGCCAGAGGGACTTTCTAAAATGTTTCTTGGGGTCTGCGCTCCTGTACGGAGACCTTGCCATACTCCCGTAGGCTTCTGGCTTCAGTCTCATCTTCCTCCTCTTCTTCCTGTTACATTCCAGCTTCCACTTGTGCTATTTCTCTTCCTTGATGCTTTTCTGTCTTTTTTCTTCTCTCTGAATGCTAAGAACTCTCAGCCCCTCCTTTCTTATCCGGGATGTGCCCTTTCCCTTCTAAGGTTCTTATCAAAGCCTCAGCCTACATGAGCTCCAGACCCTTCTCCTTCTCTCCCCTACCCTCTCCTCTCTTTCTTTGCCTCCTTTCCTCCTAACCCCGTGTGCCAGGCACTGTGCCAGCCACACTCATCTACAGTGCTCTGTTCAGCCTTTAGAACTGCCTGTTGGAACTGGCCCGATCTCACTTGCTTGTCCCACTGTCTGCTGCTCGTCACCCGCTGCTTCTCAGTGGTCCTGAGCCGTTGTTTTCCTCTCCCTCAATGTCTTCCTCTGACCTGAGGCTGTTGTGAGTGGCTGTAAGGGCGGGAGCAGCGGACACAGACCAGGCACTGTGGTACATGCTTCAAACATGTCCACTTCGCACCCTCACCGTGTGGCTGAGAGGCTGAGGGACTTGTTTAGCACCCAGAAAGCTCTCCATCACTGTGGCATCACTGAGACGGTCACGTCTGGTCTGGTGAAGGCAAACGAGACAAGAGTATGCCAGGCACGTTCTGGGGACAGTGCACAGACGAGCCTGGCTGGAGCTCAGGGCTCGTGCTTAATAAAAGATTAATGAAATTGTCAAATTGACCTTGTCAGTGTCTGCTCAATCCAATTACGTGGTTGTGGCCCCCATGAATGGGGTTAAAAGAGAGAGCACAGGAGACACCGAGAGGCAGCTTTGGGGAGATGGCAGCCACCCTTAAAGCCCCAGAGGGATGTCAGTTGGAGATGCACGAGCTATGGTTCCCTGTTCTCAGATGCTCCACATTCTCAGTCGCTCCGCGGCACAGCACCGCCTGCCTCTGGGGAAACTTGGCTGAACACCTACCACCCACATGGCAGGGGAGTCTGCCCCCCACCCCTGATGCCCAGGGCCTAGGCTCAGGGCTGGTCCGGGACTCATGGTGAGCAGGACTCAGTTCCTGTCCTTGAGGAGTCTTTGGTCTGGCAAGAGAGACAGAGAAACAGACAGCATTCCCCAGAGACCGATTGATGGCCATGCAGAGAAGGAAGCTGGCGCAGCCTGGGCCGCAGGCTTCCCTGGGGAAAGTGCTCCTGCAGTGAGGAGGGGCTGACGAGGAGCTGGTACTGACTGCAGAGATGGGGACAGTGTGACCAGGAGAGATGCCCTCACAGAACCTGCACTTCCGATAGGAGCACCCTGGGGAGTGCGTGGACAGCAGCAGGGCTATGGGGAGGTCAGAGGCAGTGAGGGCTGGGGTCCCGGGTGCTGGGTCAGGAAGAGGCGCGCAGAGCAGCACTAGCCACTGGAGGAGGAAGGAGAGGTGACTCCGGGGACACAGGACGAGGGCACTATGCCACAGGTGCCCTCCCAGAAGGGCTGTCCAGAAACGAGCTCAGTCCTCCCTGGAAAGGGTAGCAGAACCTGGCTCAGGGGCTCATCTGTTGCTGGCACTGGGAAGTCAGGCCAATTTTAGCATCTAAGGAATCAGAAAGTGCTGCAGGGCTGCCCTCTCCTGGACTGGGCAGCGGCACTCCACTCAGTTCTCGCGCCAGGCCTGCCTGGGCCTCGCTCCCTCCCTCCTCAGGTTCCAGGATGGGAAAGGCTTCTCTGTGTGTGTATGAGCTTGTCGAAATCTCCTCGATGCCCTGCTCTGAAGCAGAAGGCTCTGAAGTAGACATCACTACTGCGCCTCTGGGACAGAGCAGCAGACAGAGGTGAGGAGAACACACACCCCACTGAGGCTGACTCCCGAGGCTGACTGCCTGTTTATTCCAAATTAAAATCTGATGCCCGTCCTACAGCCACAGGTCAGTCTTTAAAGGACAGGGTGCTGCAGCTGGACACCTTGGCTCCAGCCGTGAGTAAGAGACCCAGTCCTGAGGCCTCTCACTAGCATCTCTCTACTGAAAAGACCATGTTGTTAACTGCATCTCTGGAGTTCCATGGAGTCCCAGAACATGAGACTTATGTTTAGATGCCATTTGCAAACAATGTCACTCATGTTTAGCCACGGAGTCCTAGAAGAACAGGCCCTGGCTCATGACCCCTCCACAGTGGCCTAGGGAGAGGTCCCTGGTTATATCTTTGCCAACTTACTCCTCCAATCTAGCAACAAGAGTCACTTTGGAATCCTCTTATCGCCAACATTAATCAGTAAGTCTCACTGAGTTTGCCCCAAATATATATTTCTGTTTAGTCCTGCCCATGGGCCCCTTCATTCCCTTGACTCCTACTTTAGCTACTAGCTTCCAAAACCTTTGCTGGCTAGACCACGTCGCCAGCCTTCTGACTATTCTCATTTCAGCTCTGGCCTTTCCTGTTCAGTTGTGATCTTGTTCATAATTGCTTTGAAACGCTAATCTTAGGGTGTCAGTGCCCGGCTCAACACTGTCAGTGACTCCCTATTCTTACCACAAAGCCAAGTCCCTCTCCTTAAGGTGACATGGGCCCACCTCAGAAGCCTGGCTCTGGCCACTCCTGGAGCCTTGTCTCTCAACTGGCCTCACCTGGTGACAGACCCCAGGTCCCGTGCGGAAACTCTGGCACTGACTAAGGGACATTGAACCCCAGGGCCACCAATTCATTCAGCCACGATTGAGCCCTGTGACATGTTAGGAGCTCTCCCAGGCATCGGTCCTGAGGT
This sequence comes from Petromus typicus, assembly GCA_004026965.1. Lineage (NCBI taxonomy): Eukaryota > Metazoa > Chordata > Mammalia > Rodentia > Petromuridae > Petromus > Petromus typicus. Next base: position 71,259 of record PVIR01000458.1, read on the forward strand.
GCTTACATGAGGGCAGGAAAAGAACTGAATGTGTTAGAATGTGAGAAAAGTAAAACCTGAATGTGTCAGAATATAAAAAGAGAAAAGTGGAAGAGGATGACAGACACCGGAAGTGAGGGGCTCCTTGAGACAAGGTGGACAAGAAGAGCATTTCTGATGAGGGAGAAGTGAGCAGAGAGCCTTATGGGTGCTTCAGGAGGGGATTTCACCCTGTTTACCCCATTAGGGAGGTCTTGGGCCCAGCGTTCACCTGAGAATCTGCTCAGCCTTTCCTTTCTCTCGGACACTCAAGAAAGACTATTGATCCTTCTTTTACACCCCGTAGTCCCTGTTTAGCTTCAATCCCAGCCACGTGACACTGATGTGTTATCCTCTTTTTGTCTTTATCCATCCCCTCATACATTCATTCATTCACTGACCATGCCAAGCTTTGGGCTATGGCTTGGGATACCTTGTCCCCTGACCTGCCCTTTGCTCCATGAACTCCTGGGAGGCAGGGATCTGTTGTGTCTGCCCTGCTACTTTGTCCTGGTGTTAGCTTAGTGTCTGGCCCAGAATGGCTTCAGATGAATACTATATTTGCTGAGTGAATAAACATTTGCGATCATTTTATTGAAATACTGCAGAGCAAATTTGGAGACAGGCATTTCTCTACTCAAGAGTAATTTAATAACCACGAATGCCTTTAACACAGTAGGGAGAAAGAAAAAAAATTGTGTATGCTTCCCTTATTGCGGCTGTTAAATAAATGGCATTTTTAATAAAGTGTCTCCATACAGCATATAGAATGTAGCCATGTGATGAAATAAATATCTGGTGAAATTATGTATTGCAAAGCAGACTTTTTCTGGTCTTTTGGTTATTAAATTTAATCACTTTTGAGCTGTGCCCCTACTCTTTTTTCCTAGAGGCAGGTATGCTCTTGATTAAAATGTGAGCCCCAGTGCACTTTCGCAGGGGAAGGCTGAGCTACATCCCCAGAGGAACTGCAGCAAAGAAAACCAACAGGATGACAGGGCCAAGGCAACAGCCACAATTTGCCTCTCACTTGATGGACGTGTTTATCCCCAGACAGAGTGCACAGTAGTCAAGGGGCGTATGGAAATCTTGCAATTAAGGCGAAGTCTAATTAGAGACTACATATTCAAAATACAGAGGAAGCTCTGAGTGGCAGCCGCTCTGGTTGGCTCTGAAACATGATTATCCCTCTCCAGGCCCTGCCTTGGCCACTCATCCATCAACTGGTTTTCCAGGAGGGACCACATCTTGCTACCTCACATCTTTTCTTAGGGGGCAGCTTTGCTTTCCCAATCCATGCTAACACTTGGGCTGAGGACTCTGGAGTCCGGCAGACTCGTGTCTGAATCCTGGCTCTGCTCACAACTACTCCATGGGTCTCAGCATCTATCACCATCTTCACAACCTTCTATGGGACCATGATGAGAGGAAGTGAGGAGTTGGTAGAGAGTGAATTCTAGGGTGTCCTTGGCCAAATTAGGTCCTGTACATTGGATTTGCTCACAGCCCCATCCAACCAGGGCAGAATGGCCAGGTCAGGAGCGTGGTTTGGCTGAGAGGGAGAGGCTCTTGTCACTATACCATTCACTGTAACTCAGGGCCCAAGGAATAGGCTTCTCTCCCTCTGTCAGCAAAGTACCTGTACTGAGCAAACCAGTACTCACTGTACTGAGCAAACCATTCCCTATGTCCAAAGGGTGGAAGCCAGGATAAGTGGCTTCCCCTTAATCTAGACAGTCCTTGGGAGTGAGGTGGTAGGTCAGGCCAGACGCAGTGGAAGGATCAGAGAAAAGTGCTGACAATGACTCATGACTCTTGTAAGCTCGGCTTCTAGCACAGAGCCAGCCAGTAGTTCTCAAGTTTGAGTTGGGATCAAGATTTGAATTAGAAACTGTCTTGGGCCAGGGAGTTAGCTCAGTGGTTCCGGTGCCTGTCTTGCAAGCACAAGGACCCAGGTTCGATCCCCAGTAACCATATACCATACTGGGCGTGGAGACTCATGCCCAGCAGCAATCAGTACCACATACCACAGTGCTGGGTGTGGTGGCTCACGCCTGTAATCCCAGCTCTCGGGAAGCAGAGGCAGGAGGATTGCTGTGATGTGAGTTTGAGGCTGAGCTCAGGGCCAGCCTGAACCACAAAGTGAGACCCTGTCTCAAAAAAACCTTAAAAAAAAAAAAAAAAGAAACTGTCTTTATCACGCAAGTCACAGTCGAGTCAGGAAGAGTTGCCAAAGAGCCCCATAGTAGGTTGCAAACACCATCTTACAGTGTTTTATAGTTTAAAAAATATCTCCTACTGATCTCTGATTTAATCTTTCCCAAATTTTGTGAGTGAAGAATTAAGGAGAATCTCACAGGATGCTGAGATGGAGGTCTAGTCCGAGTCTTAGGTATCCTGAAGATTAGGGGAGCAGTTCTGTGGTGCCACAGAACCTTTGCACCCATGACTTCACACATAGGATGGGTCAGGACATTTCTGCTTTCTGCATGCTTTTCTTTCATATCTCTTTCATGTCACTTTGTGGTAAGTGGTTAAAACATTAGAGAAGCACCTGCACTCTTGCCCATGCCTCTTGGATAAAAGTCTGCCCAAAGCTGGCATGTGTCCTTCCTAGCCAAGCATTCATACCTCAACTACACACAGACATATCCATAAATAATTACTAGGACATTTTTCAAGTTTTAAATTTTTACACAGAATCTCAAACTCTTAAGCACCACTCTGCTACTTGTATTTTTAAATATGATACATGATGATTTTTAGGGATATTTTGTGAATTATTTATGTTGAAAATTATAGCTCGAGCTCGCTTTTGCTGTATGATTCAAAGAAAGTCAGAATGTGTGCGTGTGTGTCCTATTGTTGGTCACTGGCTTCTCTTCTTGCCATTCTGCATTGCTGCACAAGTGAAGGAGGCCTCAAGGTGAAGCATGGACGGGGCTGGAGCCTAAAAGGGTCCCTTCTCAAACTGCGTCACACCCTCTGCAGGCTGGCACCCACCTGGCCTGCACCCAGTACCGAGGACTAGAAGCAGGGACCAGGTGATGACAACAGTGAACTTGATCCCAGAAGAACCCGTATTTGAATCTTAACTTCCTCACTTATCACCTGTGTGACCCTGAGCAAAACAAACAAGGAAGCAAAAGCAAAATCCCAAACACAAAACACCAAATCTCTCTGCACAGCAGTGTTTTTATAGGGAGAAGTGAAGACGATGGCATCAGCTTTGATGTATTCTTGCTGTGCCGATCAAGCACGGGAATTCTTCACTGCAGACTCTGACGTACAGAGATCAACAACGCTACTGGGCCCTGGTGATGGGAAAGGAACTTTGCAGTACTTTTCTCACTAAAAAGAAAAGGAATGAAAGATAAAGAATAAGAAAGGAAAGAAGTCTCTGTATAGAACACAATTTGCAACTCAGGGGAGACCAGTTCTAAACCTGGTGGTTGTTCCCTTCGCCTGCTGCTGCTGGTTAGCCGACGCTGCAAATCCCAGCAGGTCTTCTTGGCCTGGGACCAGGCTCTCTGAGAGGCAGCTCCTCCCTGCAGAGCCCCAACCTGCTCTCCTGGGAAGGCCAGCAACAGGCCAGGCTATGCAGTGTTAAATTGCTTCTCCTCCAAGACACTGGAGCCAATGAGGCTTTCTGCTTTAATGGCCTAGAACCATCTCCCAAAGTTCCTTAATTCGGAAAACTGTGTGTCAGCAAAATGAAAATAATTTAACGACCCACTGGGAGAAAGAACTCCAGCTTCCCTGTTTTCCATGAGCAATGATAGCCTCTTGGTAGTGGCTTTCATTTTTAATATCCAAGCCAGGGGCTTCCCACCGGTTTCAGGAAGGAATGTGTTAGGGGCTGGGACTGGCTCCCTGACAGGAGGAAGGGTGAGGGTGGGAGGTGGAGGCTGTAATGTTCCACCCAGTGCGCTGTGTTTCTGAGCTCTGACTGGCTGTGACGAAGCTGACCGGGCCATGTCTGCTTTCTAAGGCTGGTGGGAGCACGGATATAATTGAGGAAACAGGTTCACAGACAGCCTGAAGGGTCCTCCCCCCACCCCCTCAATGTGCTTCTCTTGACTAAGTGTTCGGCTCTCCCTGCTTCTGCCATTCCTGAGGAAGGGCAGTGCCTGTGATGAGCACCCACCGAGTGTCTGTCCTAAGCGCAGCACTTTGTGCAGTAGCCCCAAAATGCTGACTCTTTATTTTTGCTAAGGAAGCTGAGAAAACTCTTTGAAGCTGATAAACCTCTGGGCCTGGAAGGCTAGCTGACTGGTCAAGGTCGTGCCCCTAAAGAGCAGAGGAGCAAAGGTTCTACGTATTCTCCCTTACCCTACAGCTAATCTAGGACAAAACTCAGGAAAGACTTTCTATGGAAGAGGAAACTGAATTCCAAGCCAAATAACTCGCCCAGAGGTACAGAGCTGTTAAGCGGAAGAGCTCAGAGTCACATCCAGCCAAGAGCCTCAGCCAGTACCAGTTCTTTCCTTTGTCGCCCCCTGCCCCAGTAGCAGGACTCAAACTCAGACCTTCCGCTTACATGCAACACCACTACGCTACACATCCCAGCCCTCTTTTGTTCTTGACTTAGTGACAGCCTGTCAAACTGCAACCTGGCAGAGCAAGACCAGCATGGTCTCATGACCCCCTCATGAACACATTTCTTGATTCTTCAAGACCTCACATCCTAGGCAGAAACAATGCTGTGATGTCTACTTCCCCATAGTCTTTGTTCTTCAAGGGCCATGCTTCTAGGGAGAGTGGTGCTTCATCTGCACCAGACCCTGTGCTGGGGCCTGGGGACTCAGAGATAAAGACATGAAGGCCCTCCAGTCCAGTCAGAAAGATGGACAATGATGACACAGCCTGGCGAGAGTCTCATAGCACCCGAAGGTAGTGTAGAACAGTGGGAGATGTTACCTAGCCAAGCAGGCACTGAAGACTTCACAGGGGAAGGAGTAGGGGAAGAGGAGCCTATGAAGTTTCCAAAAGAAGACAAAACTCATTTTAATGCTGAGATCCGAGAAAGGAGAATGCATTGTCATTAAAACACGAGTCATTGGTGCTGTCATGGACAAACTTCTCAACCTCCTTAAACTGGTTTCCTCATCTGTGAAACCGGAAGGTAATAGTATCTGATGCACAGGGTCATGTGAGAATTAAATGAAAGAGTCAACCGTGCTACTGCACAGTGAGTGCTCAATACATGTCAGTTCTTAGGAGACGTCCTTCCTGTCTGTACCGCCTGCACCTACCACACAGTAGTTTCAGCACACGTGCAGCAAGGGAGTTAACACAGCCCAGCTTTCCGTTTTCCAGCAGCCGGAGGAAAGAGACAACTAAACCATATGCTAAATGCCATGATACCAGGAAGGTTGGAATTGGAGGAAAGGAATGAATGAGATGTGGAAAGATATAAAAGAAGGTGTTCCTTTCATGAAGGACAGAAATAGGCTCTTAAGAAATGACATCTGAACTGAGCATTCACATCTGGTGAGGATAGTTTTTTTTTTTTTTTTTTTTTTTTCATAGTTAATGTCTCAGAAGAGGGACAAGAATGTGCTATGGCCCCAAACTGGACAGGACTGAATCATTTCCGTTGAGTCTCCATCTTCCCAGCGTGAAAGAGTGAGGCATACATGAGAGAGAGCCAGGCTGGTTACGTGTGAGCAGCTCTCCCTAGCTTCTATGATCACTTGGATTCAGAGCCCAAAGCTTTCCAGAGTCGATCTTAACATGGAGGCCCATTTCCACCAGGTTCTGCAAGCACTGCCAGTGGACAGAAATGACAACAGGTGAAGGATGAATAGCACTGAGCTAAGGACAACCCTGCAGGGAAAGACACTCTGGTGTTTATTCCCTGCATGGCTCTTCTCGGGGAGCTACAGTGATTCGCTGGGACTCTGTATGACGGTTAACAATTTGGGCTTGCTATGGATTTAGGGTAAATTTTAAATATCGTTTCATGGGGTAAGGAGGATTCCTTATCCAGATTATTCCCACAGACATCTGTGTGGGTTTCTCAGGCCTTGGAAATTCATTACCTCCATTCCCCCAGAATGCACTGGTGTGGTCAGAAAGCTCTGTCCGCTGCTCCAAGGCAGAAGCTAACGGTTGTCTTCCAGGGATAGCTGTCTTCCCATTACTAAGATGGAGCTGAAATGACTCAGGGTTTGTCTGTCTTTCATTCTTCTCCATCTATTTTTGAGAGGATGGTTTAGGGTCTTCACCTGCCAATGAGTTTGATATTTTATGATTTATTCATTCAACAATTTTTAATGAATGTATATGGTATGTCAGCTATTGGCAATATGATAGTGAATGAAACAAAAGCCAAGAGGCTAAAGTGGATGGTGAGTGTAATTATAATATAATTTATGAATTATTTAGATAGTTGCCACAGAGGAACAGAAAGAAAAAATGAACAGCTCAATACAGGTACTTAATAATTCTGGTAATTTTTTTGGGAGAGGACGGATGAGTGTTGGTGTAGAGGAAGAACACATGTCTGGGTCTCTCTTCCTTCACAATGTGCCAGTTGTCTAGAAGTAGGACTGAAATGACTGACTTACAGTTATTTTATCTTATGTACTAGGATTTTAATATTTACTAGAAGTAGTCTCTTTTCCTTGATTGTCTCTAACCTACCCCTGTCTCTTGGAGGCAGGCAGAGCTAAGATGACCACTCCATTTCACACTTGGAAAAGTATATCTCAGCACAGTGGGACCCATCTTGGAAGCCACACAGTATTTGGTGGCAGAGCTGGCTTTAAGCATCAGACACTCTGTTTTACACTCTGCCTTCTACCTCGTTTCTGTTGGTTATGGTCTGTGAGTTTAAAATTACCAAGGCGTAATGATATGTCATTTGTCATGATTGAAATATGGAGAAGTGCTACACTCCAGAATGGTGGTTCTCAAGGTGTCATCCCTGGACCAGTTCCATCAGCTTCCTCCGGGAACTTGTTAGAAATGTAAACTCGTCGGCCTGACACTGAACCTGCTGAATCAGAAGTTCCGACTCTGTGGGGCTGCTACAATTCATGTCTTAACAAGCTCTCCAGATGATTCTGATGCTTTGCTACCAATGGTGTAGAGAAAAGAGCACTAAATTTTGCCTCAGAGGATGTGGGTTTAGGGTTCATCCAATTTTGGCATGACTCAGGAAATTCACATTCCTTCTCTCTTCAGCCTCAGTTTCCTGAGTCTCAAATACAGAAATGTAATAGAATTATCACTTGAGATGGCCTGTAGAATATTTTATGTTATTAGTCAACATGGGAATAATAAAGCCATTGGATCATTCATTCATTCAACAAGCATTTACTGAGTACCAGGTTAAGTTAGCCAGACTCAAGCAAGCCCTGCTGGAAATACCCCTTCGGCTGTCTTGTCCAAAGCTTCTGTGTCAAGAGAGGTCAGCAGTTCAGTTGGAAGAGACAATGTGAGCCCTGAAACTCTACAGAGTACACGATCCCTCAGTAGGTAAGACAGATTCTTGACATCATTCTAATGTAATGTTAGGGCAGCACTTGTATGGTGAGGCCTGGCATACTTGCCAAGCTCCTGGGCTGCTGTACCTCCAGTAGGACCTCATCAGGTCCTTTCCTAGGAAGGCTTCATACCACATAATTTTCATTAGTGATGTCACTGAATCCCCAAAGCAAAGCCTTCGATGAGATGTTATTAGTATTGTACACAGAGGAGAAGGAAACCCAGGTCCAACAAGACTTGTTACTTGCCAGAGATCACAGAGCTGAGCTGACTCTCCAGGTAGCAACATGAGTACTGAGCAAGGGATCAGTGCAAGGAGGGCAGCCTAGCATGGGGTCACTGTTCACAGTGCAGCCTCCCCAGACCTGGCCTTTATTCCAAGAGCCTCCGACTCAGCATCCTTGTTTTGTTCTTCCAGCAATGCTACAAGGTGAGAATTATGTACTATCCCTGCTTTTCTGATGAGGAAATGGAGGCTCAGGGAAACAGACCTAGAAGGGATGGAGCCTGACTTTAAACTTCCCAAAGGTCCTCAAGAATCCTCTGTAGGGATGTGCTGAGGTACTTTGTATAAGCATGAGCCTCTATATGCCTCTTTGAAAGGCTTTAGTTCATTGAAATCTGTTTTATTTTCTTCATGAAAATGCTTCGTTATGCTATAATCATGTTTTTACGTAAACTGGAAATTGCAGTCAGAAGGAATTTATCGTTCCTCCTTCCCCTCGTTCCCCTTCTCTTTTAGACTGGAGTAAAACTGAGGCATGAGGTAGACAGGAGGAACTTCATGCCCCACTTCCCTCGCACACTGCTGAGCCCCACACAGGTCCCGGGTGGGCCCCTGCTGCGCTCACGCTCACCTTCTCCAGGCTGTGCTGGGCTCTCACTTAAATGGAGCCTGGTCCCACCCAGCAATCTCAATTGCCTCACCCTGTTCTATTTTCGATTTTTACCACCTTCTAGAGATTTCTTTTCTATTATGCTTGCTCCTTATCTTCCTCTCCTGCTACCTCTACTAGATTTTAAGCTCCATGAGGAAAGATCTTTGTTTTTCTCCATCCTGTCTCATGGATTTCGGCAAGTGACTGACATTTGATAGACATGCAACAAGTTATTTGTTGAGTGAATTAATTCTGTAATAACTCCTGGGGAAAGTTCTGGATATAATGGTAGTGAGGCTAGGACACTATCAATTTAATGAAACAGAAACAGTAAACTGCTCAAATCCTTAGATACAAGATTGGATGTGGCCGAAAGAGTGCATTCTGGCACAGTGGAAAAGCTCAAAGGTCTTCCAAATAATGGTGGAGTTATGGGGCAATCATACATAGATGTCTACATTGCATGATGTACAGCTTAACCTTGTGGAAAGTATATAATGACACATGGAGAGGACCATCAAAATGTTCTTGCCCTTTAACCTAGTAGCTCACTACTGGGAATTTACTTGAAAAACAACTGAGGATAAGGAAAACAATTATAAACAATCATACAGGCCACATTTTTTTAGTGACAAGAAATCAGAGACAGTAAAGTACAATGGGGAGATAAGAAGTTGATCTTGGCTTGATGATGGGGACAGTATTTAGGTGATAGCTGTGAACTCCAGGCAGTAGAAGGAGAAATGTTTGCCATGATGTTAGATGAATAAAGACGCAGAGACAACCCGAACAAGGCACTGCTCTCAATAGACAGACAGACAGACTCAGGAGTGAACGGGCCCCAGGGCTTGGCTCTGCGGCTTATGACTGGGTTTTCTTTTAGGTTTTGGGTTTCTTCAGGATTTCTTTTGTAATTTAAACAAAAGTTGGAAAAGAAGATCTCAACCAGATGGAATGTTGGGCTGCAACCAACAAGATGAAATGTAACAGGGATGCAAAGTCCTGTATTTCATTTAAGAAATGTGTTCGAAAAATTCACAGAATTGGGGGAAAGAGTGGCACTAAAGAATCGCTGGGATGAAGGAGGGGTGAAAAAGGGACCCCAAAAGTCCATGACAGTTGGGATCACAGATCTGGCACAGAGGCAGGCCAGGAGGATTATCACAAAGACGAAACCATGGACCAGGGGACTGCGGTTGGGAGACTTTATAGAACTTGACCAATTTTCTCTAAGATTAAATAAACAGTAAAGTCAGGATTTGAATTTTTTGTGTTTGTCTATCTCCAAAATCCATCCTCTATCAACTAATAGAAGAAATATTGTGTTAGCCAGAAAGAGGAAGCAGATGAGGGTTTAGTGATGTTCTTCCATCTCATACCCTCAATCTTATCCTATTGAACCTTACTGCCATGAAAGGAGACAGTTTTATTGTTACAGACACTACTTTAAAGTCTAATAGTGAGAAGTAATATCCTGCTGATAAGACTATCCCCAGAGTCCAGTGTCCGATCTGAAGCAAGTCTTTGGGGTATATCACTAAAAGCACAGCTAAGATGGTCAGAATTCTTGTAGATAGGCAACTAAGAACTAAGATGCTCCACTCACATTACGTCATTCTTGACACAGTTCTCTGAGATAGGTGTTATTGTTACCGGTTTTAAAAAGAATATTGAAGCCAAGATAGATTTAGAACTTGTTCAAAGTCATATCTACTAAATGGTAGAATCGAGTTTTATCTAAATTCAAGGTCCTCACTCTTTTCCTTGTAGCCTCCCTCACCCTCACATGAGATGGTGTAGCAGAAGTTGAGGTATTTATTAGTTGATGAAGAATAATAATAGCTACCTTCAACTCTACACATGGCTAGGAGTAGAAGCATACACAGGGGAGAATTTGAATTAGTTTAGCAGTACCCAGGAAGTAGCTTTTAATCTCAAGAGATGGAAATAGCTATTTTAGTGATGACAATCACAGGATGGACACTTGGGTCAGAAGATGACTGTCATGTTGAGATATTTGAGTGCCGTCTGAAAAGGCCTTTGCTACAGTGGGGAGGAGATCCGGGTGCATAACCTTCAAGTTCACTTTTGACTTTTAGGTTCCACGAGCTTATGAAACTTCATGGTAGAAGTTGGTCAATCCCTCCAAAAGAAGTAGTGAAATATTTGTTGTTGCATCTATTTATAACCCTAAAAGCAAAAGATATAGGCCCAATGTAAACAAACTCATCCATGGGAACCCTAAATACAGAAAATGAAATGGATTCTGTGGGAAACATTTAAGTTTTTCTTTTCTTTTTAAATTTTATTTTTGGTACCAAAGGTTAGATTTATAACCTTGAGCTTGCAAAGCAAGCAGGTACACTACCACTGAGTTAAATTCCGGACCCTAGTTTTCTAAGAAGAAACCAAACTGTGCATAGATGCTCAATCTTGGTAATAACTAAAGAAAAAATGACAAGGTACTACATTTTATGAATTGAGGTAGCAGAATAATTTAGAGTGGACATACACATTAAATATGCAAAGACTAAGAGAAATCCCATTCCTTTCAATGGAAGCAAACTGAGCTAAGAAAACAAAAATGGAATAACCTAGGCACCAACACAAATGTCTCTGAATTGCCTTCATAAACAGTCTAAAAATCTAAGGAAAGGCAAATGGCAGCTGGGGGCAGGGGGTACAAGAGGTAGGACAGGGGAGCTGAAGACAGAGAGCCTAGCCAGCAGGTCTGGGGGCACTCCTAGGTCTCAAGAGCTATGGAACAAGTAAAGGATATCTAGAGAATGAGATATGAAGTACAAGGTCCCCACGTAAGATCTCAGCACATCGTGGACAGGATTCCTCACAAAGGTGAAGAATGAACAGGTGCAGGGAGAAGACAAGAGGGAAGAATCCCAGTATTGATACTGCTGGCCATCTGTCCACTCTTGCCAGAGCACTTGAATTACATACTCAGTTCTCCTAACAGCCCCTTAACTAGATATCATTTCCTTCACTTTGCAGATGAAAAATCGATGTTAAGAAAGATGCAAGAACTTGCTTTGAGCAAGGTAGCTAGAGTTGAGAAGGGAATGCTAAAGCCTTTAATGTCTAACCTGAGTTCACAGCGTTTATGTGCTTGGCTACACAGTACGGTGAGGATCTCTGTGAACTGACAGACTTGTGCACTGGACCCCTAATCCTGGGCTGACCAGACGATTTACCAATTCGTAGCTTCATATCTGTCCACTCTGTGGATATTAGAGTTGGTTATGAATGTCACAGGGCAACATGGAAACATGCTGAATGCACAGGGAAGGCTACTGACCTGATCATATGCTAAGGTCACAGGTATGTCAAATATGTATTTAGACTCTTCAAGGAAGGTGAGCTGAGCGTCACCACAATACTTCCAGTATTGCAATATGGAGAGTTTCCCCAGCATTTCTATGAAGTGGGTTTTTATTTCTTCATTATTAAGATAAAGCCCTAATTTAGAAATGCTATAAGAAGCAAATAGAAAAATGAGTCTCACCAAAAGCACATATTCCTCAACTAAGAAATCAAGTCAAGCCCCACCTATCTGTTTCAAAGGCACCTGAAGGCAGCACTCCAACCTCACTGAATTGGGTTCTGCAGATTCAGTGGTGTCCATCCCGTCCTACAGGCCTCACTGGCCCATCACAGGAATCAGAGGAATCAAGTGTTAAAGTCAAGGGAAAATCATTGCACCTAGACAGAAGTCATCTCCTGCAAAAAGTCCCAGAAAACAGCTTTTGGGGAGGTTTTAAGTAGATTCTGGTTACTGGAGAAATTTACTCTCAATTTCAAATACCCTCACCACTTTAGGGCTATCCACTTACTATTGTTTACTTAAGAAACACTCATTCCTTTATGAATGCAGATCTTCTAATGAGTTCTGCTAAATGGCATTTTTGCAAAGTTCTACCTGTGTTAAAGTACATATTCCAAATTCTATCCTAGACCTACTGAATCAGGCTTTCCAAGCCAAAGCCCAGAAATCTGTTTTAACCACCTCAATGAATTCTTAAGATACAGTTAGTCCGAAAAATGATCTGCTGTACAAAATGACTTTGGGTTTTGTTTCCCTTTTATCAATGCAATACGTGCTTTACCGGTACTATTCTAAATCACCAAAGTGGCCTGCTTTAATGAGACTGATTATCACTGACTACTTAAATTGGGTCCCACATAAACATATCCAGAGATTACAGGCTAGATTCTTAGGTAGACCATGATTTTCCTCTCATATTTTAGGGGTGAGATAAAGGACAATTTTTCCATAGTTTTCCATAAATTCTGGTCCAATCCCACAGCTGACAGCCCCAAGACCTTTGGTAGGATACTACTTAAAATTTTCTGAATTCGATTCCTCTTTTGTGTGGGTTATTAAGACGAATGGTCTTGGGCTGAGGATTTAGCTCAGTGGTTCTGGTGTCTGCTTGGCAAGCATAAGGTCTGGAGTTCAATCTCTAGTAACCACATTACACAATGCTGGGCATGGTGACTCAGGCCTATAATCCCAACTCTTGGGAGGCAGAGGCAGGAGGATTGCTGTGAGTTCAAGGGTGAGCTCAGGGCCAGCCTGAACTACAACATGAGACCCTGGTTTAAAAAAAAAAAAAAAAAAAAAAAGGATGGTCTTGCCATCATGTCACAGTTGCAGATTCGAAGGACGTGACAGAAGCTCAAAATCATCTCACTAACCTACCAGGTGAACTCTGTTGCCCATTAGAAGTGGTCCTTACCAGTGTATTTTCTTATGCACCTATTTCTGATTTCATTCTGCCTTGAGCACTGGGGATGACTGACATCTGCTTGTCTTATGATTTACAGCCTGTTTTTCCCTAGGACTATCTGGATTAATTTCCACAATTACCCTAGTTTGGATCATTATCAGCAGCCAGTTGACATGCCTAGAAGTGGTACAGTGAGGATTTCAACCCAGATCCTAGTCATTCACAGGCCTGCCCTGTCCTTAGCGTGTGCATCATACATTACACAAAGCACTTTCACATTCATCATGGCATTTTTATTGTAGGCATTTCCACAACCATTTCCTCAACTAATCTAAAAGCACCCACATGGTAGAGTTCATATTGAATTCATCTGAAGGGAACGCACAGAGCCTCTGGGCGTTTGTATCCACACTTAGGAGGAAAAGAATTCAGGAATGATGCATATATTTCCCATGTCTTTCATGCATTCTGTACCACTCATGCCCAAGCTGCCCCATGCCATAAAAAAGAACATATCTTATCAAGAAGAATTTACTGAACACCTACTAAATGTGAAGACCTTCACTTACCTCTGTTTTAACTTAGTGAAATCCTGCTACATAGTCTGTTATTATTACTATTTACCTGTACAGCACATGAGGTCAGCATTGTTCTTCTCATTATATCAATAAGGACACTGGAAAATTAATTGATGGTCCTAAAATTATATTACGAATTTGTACAAATCTCTTCTGGTAGGAAAATAACCATGAAAGGAAATTCTTACCTATAGCTCCTATAAGTAATAGTTCTTATTACAAAGGGATTATTTAGTTTACTGAAATAAATGTTCTCAGAGTGGCAGCCACCTCCTTTACCACCCCAGTATCCCTGAGTTTTTGCATACAGATCACCAATTAAAAGATACACCATCACAAAAAGCAGAGGCCAAAACTTTCCAACCAATGACTGAACACCATAAAAAATGAGTAAGAAATGCCAACATTTGTCGAGCACTTTCTGTATGCTGTCTCTGATCTTTCCAGTAACTCCGCCAGGTATTATTTTCTTTTTATAGAACAGAAAACAGAAAGATTAGGTTGCCGACAGCAATCCGGGGGAGCTAGGCATGGAATCTAGAAGTTTCTTTCCCAAACCCTTGCCCTTTCCTAAATGCCGTGCTTACTGCACAGGCATTACAGAAAGGGAAGTGCAAATCAACAGGAAGAGAGAGTACGGTTTGCCAAAAAGTGTGCCAGACACCCTAGAGACTCAGTAACTGAAGAATGACAAAAAAGATATAACTCGAAAGATCGTGAGATAAAAGACAGGATTAACAAACTGATACCAGCTAGCACCGCCTCTACTTCCTGAACCCTGAGCTGCACCACCACCTAAGCCCACCCCCTCCCCATTTACATATCCCCTTTTCTTCACAAAGATTGGTTCAACTTATCAGGGAAATCAAATCTCAGATCATACTGCAAAGGTGATTGGTCCAAGATCTGTCCTTTGAAGTCAGAGAAAGTAATCTGCTTTTGAGATAGCCCTTCAGAGCTGCAGACAGCAACCACATCCCTTGTGAATTTTTTCTCCTTCAGACCAAAGTTTTCTCCTCTGAAACAGAGACTATCTTCGGCCACATATCACTCTAGTCACCTCCACTGTACTCTTAGTATTCTAAATACATGAGAATAATGATTGTCTGCATCAAGAATTAATGAAGTTTTATTATAGAACAAAATAGAGGAAGAGACAGAAGTTCTTTGATGGCAAAAATATAAGTTCAAAGTCCTTGTCAAGTTGTCAGGCAGCTCAGACACGCTTCACCATCCTGAGAGGTGTTTCCCAGGCTCCATCATAACTGGTCCTGGTGGCGCCAGGCTGCTGCCTGAACTTAAGCAAATCTGCGAGCCTTCTCCAGAGTAGGAAGTCCGAGTTCAGCACAAGCCGTGACCCTGGAGCCCTGGGCTCCTTCCGCCGTGCACAGTAGGGAATGACTTGGGTAGCACCATCGCCCGCGAATCGCATGCCACGCAAGGAAAACACACAGGCTTTATGAAAAATCCAAAGTTTATTGCAAATTGTATTTTGCTTCCCTTCGTTCTTCATTTTTACAAGATTTATTGATATCCATGATTTTTTCACAGATGTACTTGTTGACTTTGGAGAGTCTCTGTGCAATTTCAGTTTCGTCCACAGTTTCTTGTGCTATTCTGTCATACAAACACTCTGGACATAGAGAAGAAACAAGGCCGAGGGTTAGTGATGGACTCAAGAACGGCTCTCTATGGGGAGGGATGCGCCTCCTCACACACTTCATGAACACCAACTCATATATATCTTGTATGCTGTGTTTTAAAATTTGTGTCGCAGCGTGTACTTAGAGAAGAATAGGAGTACACTATAAGTTAACACTTTAAAAATAACGATAAAACATCCGTGGGCCCACGACTTTGCTTACTCAGATATTATTGGTCCCTCTGAAGCCCCTGGGTGTTCCTCTTTCCCTAGCCTCCCTTCTCCACCCCTCTGCTTCCCTCTCTCCTCTCTTCCTTCACTCATCTCCATCAGTGATAACTACTCTCTGGAACTTTTTAACACTAACATCTCTCTCTCTCTCTCTCTGTAGATGTTTACCTTCAATAACATACTGACTTTTCCTGTTTTCAGCCTTGTTATAAATGCTCCCATCTCCCTCTGACTTGCTTGTTTTACTCAATAGTGTAAGAGTTGCCCATGTTGAAGCTTTAGGTTATTCATCCTCACTGATAGGTAGCGGTCTTCTCTATGGCTACATTACATTTTGCTTATTCATGTTGCTGCCCACAGATACCTGGTTCATAATTACAAATGCCCTCGCACATGTCCTGGATACACACCAGGGAAGTTCTCTAGTATCAGCCACGTCATGGAAGTGCTGAATGTCAGGGTACGCACATACTCCACTTTGCCATCAAAGGGTTTTACAAAGTGGTTGTTCTCGCTGGCGCTCGGCACAGTAATATCCACAAGTACTGGTTCCCTATATCTCTAGGGTCTAGACCAACTGGTGGGTGTGAAGGTGTCCCACTATGGTGGTTACTGATGAGGCTGAGGACTGAGGACGGTTATACTCTTGCAGAGCGGCACTGCATCATCAGCGATGATGAGGCAGAGTTATGCAGACTGTGGCCTGCTTTTCTGTCAGTCCTTGCATGTGAAGAACTGGTGCAGATCATCACCTTAGACCACTCACCTCAGCAACGAGGAGAGAAAACAAAGGGGCATCTTGTTATGGATGCCAGGAGGTATGTGGGTGGAACATTTTATAGGTTTTTATCAAACTATAAGAAATCACTACACCTGTTTGATGATGTTATAATTACTTCATGTATATACAACTGTTTATGCTAAGAGCCTAGCATAGTATTTTGCCAGTGGGCAAGCTTAAGTAAATATATGTTAAGTGAATGAATGAATGAATGAGTGAATGAATGAATGAATGAATGGATGCTTTTCTAGGAAAACTTGGGGACATAAAAGTTCTGGATACAAGAAGACTGGGTGTAGGTATGTGTAATCATGGGCAAAAACTTTAATTCTTTGAGCTTGACATCCTCACCTATGAAGCACAAATGACAATCCGATCTTAAGAAACTGCTATGGAGAATAAGTGCACGAGCAGAACAAGCCAGCCTGGGGCAGGCCACACGAGACAGAGGATGAGCCGTGGAGGAAAGGCACACACTAACTCATGCTAATCCTCCTGCTCTCAGGTAAGAAGGAGGTCCAAGAGGGAATCAGGGTGGGCAAGGTCCCTGCTACTCATCACCCTGCCTTTCCTGGGCACCAAGCCAGCTGGCCTGCCCACTACTGCCATCCATGCCATACATGAATGTGCAAGGTTGTCTTTATCTGGGCCACTTGTTCCTCCCCAGTGAGAGAGGGTTTCACACAGAGATGCCTTTAAAAGCTTTTAATTGGTCTCCACTGCTTTTAGCCCATCCATAAGCCTCAGTCCCTCTTTTCTTGTTCCTTCTGTAAGCCAGAGAGACAGCAGTAGGGGGACTCTGCCTCTCCAGTCCCACTTCTGCTACATCCACCTGCAACACTATCTGCACTCCAGGCTGTCCCTTCAATCAAGGTCTTTTCTCAGCTCTGCCAAGAATACCCTGCTGCCACTCCTCACCCATTCATTTGCATTCAGCCTTCTTGGAACTCACTAGACCTGTGTTAGGAGACACCACCCTCCTCAACTTCGTGTATTCACACCTACGTGATGTTCCCCGTGGAAGCACTGATTACAGTCTCATAAAACTATAACCAGCCACCACCACCCCACCACCCGGGACACTGCGTCATTCCTTCCCCAACCCTGCACCAGAAATACACAAACTCATGGTGACCTTGCTGGAACCTACCCCAGGTGAAGAAGACAAACTGATAATATTGCTAAGGTGCTCACATGGGCTTTAGGCCTAGATAGTGCGCAGTCTTCAGGGGAAACCTTTCTGGGACTCAGTTTCATTATCCATGAAAGTGGAGTGTCCAGCTAGATTACCTATCAAGATTCTCCTGGCTTTAACTTTCTGCTTGTCTGAAAGGGAACAAGGGCAAGGGAGAACAGCAGAAGGGTGGAGAGTGGGCTGATGTCCGCAGTACCTGCAGGAGTCAGGGAAAAGGAAGAAGTAGAAGGGTGAAAATGAGCAAGGTTTTCTGAGGGTCCCCTACAGAATTCCAATCATTTTCATTTCCTGAGGGTAATAGCTTTGAATGGGCCCTCAGGTTGATTAAAAGGCTTTTGTTCGACTCGAGTTATTAATCACCTGCAGTTGCTGGGAATGTCTCCCTCTGCGAGGGAGCATTTGAGATTATTGCTTAATTAACAAGGTTTATAACAGCGCTAATGTGTCCTATTAAAAAAGTTATAAAAATTAAGCAGGACGCGATGCTGTGGCTAATTTAGAAAACTCCAGCACTCGGCAAAAGGTCGCTCGGCCTTAATAAGGTTGAACTGTCATTGTGGAGCTCGTCATTACAGCGAGACTGCGTCAGCTGCCCCGCTTTCACCTCCCTAGAGCAGAGTCTGCTGGCCTGTAAGGAATGATTCTCACACCAAAGGAAAGAGAAGCCCTCCTCAACCCATGAGCAGAAAGGCTCTTGCCGTTTTTACACAGCGACTGTGAGTGACTGTGATGAAATCACACAAAATAAACACAAACAATTTCGATCCAGCCAGACAGCTTGTAGGGAAAGAACCAGCCAAACGAAATCTGGAACAGCACAGATAATCAGGCAAAAAATGGTGATTGGATGATGGGTTGGGACATGGGCTACAAACTCATCTTACTGTACTTGAGTAAGACAAGACAATCCTGGTGTGTAGGGCTATGGGAACAAATGAGCAATAAATTGTGTCATATACTGATACAAATTCTCATTGTTGAATGGAATCATGATGTGTATATGTAATGTACCAACAAAGATTAAAAAAAAAAAGACAAGACAGTCCTGGTGACAGCACACAGCCTGACAACCCCGTGCAGTTGGTCTGTCTTTCATTTGTTCTATGTCCTTGAGCAAGTGCTTTTCTCCTCATCCACACACAGGCAGGTTAAGTGTTGACAGGCTCTAAGGGCTGCAGACAAGGCTTCTAGGAGGCAAGGAAGAGTGGGGAGGACTGAGGTAGGTTTTGGGGCCCCAGACACATAAGAAAAGCACCCACCAGGCTACAAGGTTACAAATGGCCTTTGAAGATCATTCTCTCCAAGCAGATCTGGGCAGTAAGTATTAATTAGCAGGGCAACCCAGACAGCGAGGGTCAGTGTTGCAGGCACCAGGAAGAGCACTTAGGGCTTTCTGAAGGTGAAGGCAACAAGGCTTGCTCAAGGAACTCCAGTCCATTCTGATAATAACTTAGTGCTCAAGGGCAATACTGCTGAAAAATAAAGCTAGCCAGATGGCCAGAAGCCAGACTGTGAAGGGGCTCACATGATCCATGGAGAAGCCGAGCCTTTCATAATGAAGACCATGAACTGGCCTGATGGGGGCTGCTAAAGGGAGCGCCTCTGGTTTCTGAAAAGTCATGCTGGTCCCCCCAGAGAAGAGGTGTCTGAAAGCTGCTGGAGTCGTGTTGGAAGAGGTGTCCAGCCTGAATGATGAGGGGCAGTGGGTATGGGGAGCAATGGAGGGTGTAAGAAGTATCAGGGGCAGGACAGATGGGGAAGGAGGGATGTGAGAGGCCAGGGTGATGCTGAGGTCCTGCTGGTGTCACTCACCAAATCAGGAACCACAGACTTCATGGAGAAGAAGTGGGGAGAAGCAGGGGAGAAGTCGCTGTGTACGGGGGAGAAGGGGCAGAATGGTGTAGCTCTGCACAGGCCATGCAGACAGCCCTGAGGACACCGCCAGTGTGGAACTGGATCCACAGGTCAGGGACACAGACGTGCAAAGTCGTGTCCAATACAGACCTGGGGATCATCATTCATGTACTTGGCACCTGTTTATTAAGCATTTACTATACACTAGCCATGACCAAGATGCTCATAAAGCTTAGGTTTTAATGGAAGTGGGGTACAAAGACAATTTTTCAAGTAAGTAATAATGCTATCTAGAGGCATTAAGTAGGGTGATGTGGGGGAGAGAAACCGAGGACTACTTGAAATGGGCAAGCTGGGAAGACCTCTCTGAATGATAAGGAGGCAGGAATATGAAGATCAGGTGGAAGGGCACTGCACGCAGTGGGAAAAGGAAGGAGATGGAAGAAGGGCTCTGACTAATGCTTGGTGTGAAGTAGAAAGTGTAGTGTGAAATGTGATCAGAGAGTTCACCAGAGGCCAGGGAGGCCTGGTAGGCATTAGCTATGGAGACTAGTACAGATCTCAACCAAGGGTCAACGTGCACTGCAGGTAATGGGGTCACTGGGAAGGAGGAGAGGAGCCGAGGAAAATAGGGTACAGTAAGACAGAGGCGGGCTGGAGACAGAGGATGTGCACTGGGAGAAAACCCCACAGAAGAGACAGAGCTGGAGGGAAAAGAAGCCCGAGCAGACAGATGGGTTCCTAGGCCAAGGAGTGGTCAGTGTTCAACTCCGCTATGCACAGGTGGAAAGTGAGGCCAGGATTCACTCTTGCGTTCAGTG
Source organism: Petromus typicus (assembly GCA_004026965.1). NCBI lineage: Eukaryota > Metazoa > Chordata > Mammalia > Rodentia > Petromuridae > Petromus > Petromus typicus. Next base: position 91,493 of record PVIR01000458.1, read on the forward strand.
ACAAGGAAGTCACTGGGGACCTCCTAGAGCTCTCTGCAAATAGATTAGGGAGACAGCTGAGGGTGGGAAGCCAGGGGGTGGGACAGTGCAGGGAACACAGGGAGTGGAGGCCAGTCTTTTAAGAAGCCTAGACACACAAGGAAAGAGACGCAGCAGCAGCTAGGAGAGCGACGAAGCTTCTGAGAGTTTGGTCTGCTTTTAGAAACCAGTGGTCACAGCATGTATAAAGCACGCTGGAAAGGAAGGAGAATGGCAGGAGTGCAGTTGGAGGAGTAGGTGTTAGGAGGGCAGGTGGACGGGATGCAGAGGACGGGAGAAGACCACCAGCCCTAAATAAGAGAAGAAAAGTTCTTCTGGACATGAAGCAGAAGAACGGGAGGGGCGAGTCTGTAGGGGTGGTCATTCCCAGCTATGGAAATCCCTTTTCTTGTCTCTGTGAAGGAAGAGACAGGACGTCTTCTGAGAGGCAGGTGTGGCCCACAATGTTTGGAAAAGGCAGAGCAGGGCTGGGAAAAGGGGCGTGTGGACTGGGGTGGGGGTGAAACTCAGAGGACTTGTCAGGGTGTCTATAACGGCCCCAAATTACAGAACTGAGGTGTTTTCTAGACTGCTTTACTGCTTCAATCTTAAGAGGCCCACTATCTGTGTGTGTGTGTGTGTGGGGGGAATACTAGAACGTGGAGGCAAATTGATTTACAGCAACAACAGAAAAAAAAAAACAACAACAAAAAAACCATCCGAGTTTGCTAGGGATCAGCTTGTCGGTCTCGGTACTCTTTTTGCTCAGCCCTCATTTACTGAGTGCCAGGCACTGTACTGAGCAACGAAGATGTGAGGGATCCGATGTGGCTCATGGGGCAGAGGATTTTTCACAGTACTGCGACAGTGGGAGAGACGCACCCCCAGGGACTGCTGAGTCAGTCCCACAGGCAGAGCAGAGTCAGAGGTCTGATGACCTCCATGAGTGGCTGCCAGGCAGGGGAGGTGGATGAGTTACAGTAGAAACCAGAGTCGGCATGTGTGGGCTGAGTGGGGTGGAGTCCAGACTCTGGAACCCTGCACTTGTGACCTCAGGCTGTTCCCCGGATTTATCTGCGTCCTGCCCACATGCCCTCCATAACGCACCCTAAATCTGGACAGTTTCTTCCACTTCATCTCATCCCTAGTCTACGGCAGGACAGACTCTTCAGGGGAGTAAAGCCTCTTCCTCTGATGGCTCTTGCTCTCTTCACCGCCCGCCTCCACCTGAAGACCTCCGTGGCCTCTACCATGAGCGGAGCACACCTGAGCCGCCCGCTGCACCTTCACAGCCCCGAGAGCCTGGCTTTCTCCTGCCTGACCTCACCTGCCTCCGGCCAGATACCCTACAGCTTCCTCACCTTCCAGTGTGCTGGTCTTTGCACAGGCCCACATTCTGCCTGCTTCACCCCTCCAGATCTCCAGGGCTGCTCCTTTCACCTCTAGGGCCCAGCCCGAGCGTCACCTCCTCAAGCAGCCTTTTCCCCCAACACCCTGCAGCTGACGCAGTCCTCTCGGTCCTACTGCATGATGGATAGAAGCTCATGGGACTATCTGACTCATTCTGGGACGTCTCTGTTGCCTGCCCCAGAACTTGCTTAAACTGCAGGGTCTGCGCACAATATGTGTGCTGGCGTTTTGAGTCTTACATTTTTTATCAAAGCACAGCAAACCTGGGCACTGGGAGACCACACACAGAAGCTGGCACTGCCCCTACAGGCTCCTGCTTGGCTCCTGCTAGCTGTGTGACCTAGACAAGCTGCTTAACACCTCTGTGTCTCAGTTTCCTTATCTATTAAATGGGAGCAATGGTAATAGTAGCCAATGGCAGGATCGTTAAGAGGATAATGAGTCAATCTATGTAAAAGTGTTTTAAAAATCCCAGAAACATGTAATGCTCAAAATAATTAGCCATAACTCTCTCCCTGCTCTCCTGCCCCATCGCTGCGTCTCTCCAGCCTGCCCTGCTCCGCTAATGTTCTCCTGGGCCATGAGCCTGAGCTCTATGCAGTGTCTTTTTCTCTGTGTCCTCAAAAGCCAGTAGAGGGCCTCGCAAAGAACAAGAGCTGAATGAACGGAGAAAGAGAGGATGAAGAGAGGAGAAAAGAAAGAAGAAAATGAGACAAAAGGAAAGGAAGTGAGATGAAGGATCAGAGAGGGGAGGGAGGCCCGTGGTGTCTGGGGCACAGCCACATCTCAGGGAGGCCGAGGACTCCCCGTCTCCTTGCCTGCCCTGCCGGACACTTGCTCCTAGTGCCCATCAGCATGAAGCCAGGGCAGTGGACTCTGCCCTCAGCCTCTGCTGCTCTCTGCACACACAGGGCTCCTTTCTCACCTTCACACCTTTGTTCAAGACGCTTCCGGCTCCTGAAGTACCTCTCCACACACCTGCACCTTCTGTCTGAGGCCCCAACATCCACCTCAAGGAGCTCTTCCCCCAGAAGGCTTGCCTAAAGACACCCTCCCCGGAGAACTCCAGCAAGCTCTCCGTCCCTCTGACATGCTAATGGCTTGAGCTACACTCGTGCCTACAGTCCTTTGCCCTGTTCCAAGGGAGCTCTTCAGAGACATCTGACATATTTACTCCCGGGTGCCAGAGCCCGGCATGCAGGAGCTTCAGAGTGTTCGTTAAATGGAACTGTACTCCATCCATTCCTGTGGGGGCGAAGGGCCGCAGCTCGGCCATCGTGAGTCCACTCAGTGACCTACCTCTGACGATACTGAGTTTGTGAGGTGAGAGGGGGGGCTTTGGGATCGCATCCTTCTTTTTTTTTGTGGCGACTCCTGTGACGCTTCTGTTTTTCAGAACATCTGTTCCCCAGATCATGACTGCCAAGTTCTTCGTATACTTGGAATCTCCTTGGGTTACTTGCAGCTGGTGCCATTTCTCCTCGTCAACCCAAATCCCGCTTCCCAGATGGACCTGGAGGGACAAGAACGTTGCACCTGTTTAGTCTGGTAGCAGGGACCCAGGAAGCTTTGTCTTCTACGAAGCATCAGTGTAGGACTCTGAGGGATTCGGGCTGCGGTTAGCTCCAGGAAGGGTGGTCATTATAGCTACCATTTACTGGACACCTGTCATGTGCCAGACCTGATCCTGTTCACTTAGAAGCTAGTATGATATGATACCATTTCATTTTGGATGAATAATCTAGGCTTGGGAAGGGGAAGTATTTGCCAGAGGTCCCTCAACTCCTAAGGGCCAGAGCGGGGATTTGAAACTATCCTGTTATCAGAAGCTGCTCAGAGCCTGGCCAAGTCTCGGGACACATGCACTTAATTCTTTCCTATATGACACTCTAGGACACAGATGGCAAAGATTTTAGAGGAGAGTGCCCCAACTGCAACCCCAAATTGATTTATTTATTATAGTGTCAGTGCTGGAATTAAACCTCAATACTGAAGCTTTAGTTTAGGAAATAAAAAACCCTCACGATGTACATTAACATCTTTCATCTTAAAAACAAATAACAATATGTGCCATGGGTCTGCCACCACCACTCTAGGAAGACTGTCTCCCCTTCACATGAACATCTGGGGACACACATCCTCCTAACACAGTGGAGGCTGTGTGCAGGGAATTACAGGACTCGCTGGTGCCGGGCTGCTCTGCCGGAGCTTCTGATTTATTTGGCCTGAGTGCGGCTCGGACACCAGGATAATCTAAAGCTCCCTAGATATCCTGACTCAGAGCTCTCTTTGCAAATCACGGACAGCTGGAATGAGGAGCAGCTGGCCAGGCTCTGCCTCCACCGAGAGGGTTGTATCAGCCACCACCCCCAGCTCGGAGCTTCAGGCTCCAATCTGTGGGGTGTGTGAATTCGATTTCTTCTCAAAGTTCATCCTTACACCTTGCTTGGAACACCTATGAGTCTAAAAAAATTACACCCAATCAAAATACACCTGGCTTAGTTCTGACAGCACAGAGCACAAGAAACACAATCATTTGCTCTTGACCGAGGGAAGCAGTCAAAATGCTGTAGTGCAGAGTCAATAAATTATTATATTCTCTATGTTCCCAGAAAGCTCTGGCAATAAGCTTTTAAGTGTTGTTCTTCTCTCTGACTTTTAATAACTTTCAAACCATTTACGAACAGTGATTTAGAAAATAGTTTCGGCTTTTACATCACCATAGAGGTGCTTCTGCTGAGGCTGCGAGGGGGGATATGGCTTCTGGGGGTGGGAGAGGGAGGTGCTGACAGCTGAGCTTTCTAGGAGGCAGCGGTGCGCTCTACCCAGCGTTGCTTGTTTTCAGAAAGACCTGCTGCTCATCACCTCTGAGTGGTGAAGAGATGTTTCCGGAGAGGTCCTAGTCTGTGAGTGCTCCCTCCCCTGAAATGGAAGGCAAACCCGAAGACCTTGTGCTGAAAAATGATTAAAGATCTTTCTCCTGAAGCGTGGCTTGGGAAGGGAGGTGGGCAGAGAGATGGACAGCAGCACCCAGCCAGCAACACTTGTTCCTTCACTGGTGAATAAGGTTTTCTGATGAATGAGAGGGAAAATAACACAGCTGCAACCTTGCACGGTTAACAAGTAAAGCATTTTCCTGCCACATCGAACTCCGCACTTCCTTTTACTCTAGCTTCTCATTTAGACCCTTGTGAGGCCTCTCTGCGGCCCACTTCAGTAAGGCAAATCAGTTCACTCTGCTCAGAGATGAGCAGCCCTGGGTGGGACGTGCAGCCCGGGGCTGGTGAGACAACACTGGCCCCAGGTCCAGCTTCGGCCTTTTCTCTGCAGTGGGAACTCTAAGTGGGTAGTCTGCCAGACCAGGCACGCTGAGGACAAGTCCCATGCTGCTCCCTGCTGGGCCCTGCATCACCTCTGGTGACAAGCAACTCACATGAACTTCCTGTGACAGAGGAGGAACAAGGACCTTTGAAGATTAAATTCTGAAGCCGAAAGGTTTAGAGCAAGGAGTCAAATTTGGTGTTCCGAACGTCTCTGTACTGTTCTATCCCAGGCTTTGTTTTCCTGTAATCTTTTAACGTATTACTCTTAAAAGAGAGAATACCTTCATTTTAGCCAGTCTTCTGAAAGAGAAAGGAGACCACTAACTTTCTTGACAAGCTGTAATAGACTTAATTTATGTAATCCTCACAATGACCTTAAGAAACAGAAATAGGTGGAGAATATTCTTTCTTATTGTACAGGCATGAACAGAGATTGACAGGACAAAATGACTTTTCCCAAGACTCCTGGTCGATCTGTAAATGTTGAAATGGAGATTCAAACCCAAACGAGTGTGACTGACTCATGTTCCCCTAGCCTTCCCTGCTGCCACCAGTGTCACAGAGGAGCTGATGCTCTTGACAACAGCAGATTGACATACGAACACTCAGTCTTCCTTTGGGTCTGCCAGGCCCTTCCTGTGCCGCCCCATGCAGCTCAGCATTGGGAACGGAAGCTGGGCCTGAGGCCACGGGCAGGACTGGCTTTCCTGCTTCACTCATTGCTCCTTCCAGCCACCTTACAATTGGCAACATTAAAACACTGCTTTCCTTCTTTCCCTGGACAACTTCAGCAGTATTCTGGGTGTTTCCAGGTCAACTCCGGAATTCTGAATGGCTCAATTTCCGTCTCATCAGTATTTCCCCCTAAGTCTGGCTTTAAAGTCCAAGAGACTCTCTCCATTCTGTCTGCCAACTTTGATTTCTCTATCTTCCCTCTAGCTCCCCTCCTTCTGTCTTCCATATTCGGTAACATAAAGAGAATTGCTCTGGAGCCACCAGCCCCGGTGCAAATCCTGGCTCTTCTACCTACTAGCTTGTTGACATGGGTTGCCCATTTTATTTCTCTGAGCCTTACTGTTTCAACTGTATAAGAAAGAGACCATCATCTAATTCACAGAGATGTTTGGAGGATTACAGGAGAAGAGTTAAATATCAGAAGGACAGCACATGTCCAGTACCTACAACATCCTTGCCATGTGTCTTCTGCCCGTGTCTCTGATCACGCCATGCCCTGACCAGGAATGATTGCTTCCTTTATGTCATAAGCCTTCTAACAGTGCCAGTCCACCCTAAAATCTCGGAAACACCGCTCAAGCACTCCAGGGCCCATTTCCCTCCCTTCTGGATTTCTTGTGCACTGGTGACCTTCACCACCTCATGGAGCCCTTGACCTTGGTGAGGAAGGTGAAGACTTTGATTCTTCTGTCCCTTACACAGCATTCAGGAATAGTCTGAACACTAGCACGAAGCAGTTGGTGGGTGTATTAAATATATCTTCACGGTATTGATTTTCAGCCTGCTGTTCCTCAGAGAAGAAAATATTTTTCTGACATTCACTCAAGAACACGGTTGGCTTTACAACACAGAATGAAATGGCCCTGGGTAAGACCAAGCACAGGTATGTGCTGGACTCTTTGAAACAAGGGCTTCTGAGGTCCACAAACTCAGGGTCACCTGGAGAAATGCATGGCTTTTGGGGGGGGAACAGCAGAATAGATTAGCAAGGACACAGACCCAGAGACCGGGAGGACTGGCTTCCTGTTCCAGTTTGTCTTGAATGTGTTATATGACTGCAGACAAATCCTTTCTCGGGATATGTTTCCTGACCCATACTACATATAAATTAGACTATTTAACCTTTAATGGACTTTTCAGGTTTATGTTTCAATAAGTTTTTGAAATACAACATCTCAGACAATGAAAAACAGTGCACTTTACTAGAATTAGAAAGTAACTTGTATGGCGATCCTTATTCATGCAAATCACAGCGGATTACTTGACAAAATGTTAGCATTATCTGTCAGCAGAGACTATTAAAAATATGGCATTTTGCAGGATGGGAATGGATCAAAGTAGTTCTTTGTGAAATGTTTTATGGAACAAAATTCATTTCCTATTAGGAAACAGAGCTCACTCCAGTGCTCCAGACCTTGGAGAGAAAAAGACCTCCGTTCACACAGAGAAGCAAGGGTCAGGAAAGATGGCGGAGCCGAGAACAATGAGGAGGAGTCCTTCTGGGATGTGGGAAATGCTGCTGAGGGGAGCCACCAGCCATTCCCAGTGTGTCTGCTTTTCTTCTATTTTCCTTAATAAACCTCTCTGCCTGAATATGCATTAGTTGCAAACAAAGACCAGGTGAGTTTTATAGCAATACCCTGATAAAAAACAAAATCCAGTTAGGCATTTTCAAGATCTGTAGTTTAATTAAGGTATAAAGAAATTAAATATGGTTTAAAAGACCCATAGTTTTGAAGACGGTTTCTACCTTTGCAAAAGCAGCCCAACACATTGCTCAGAAACTGTCCATCAGCCTTCAAAGCCCCAGAGAAATACATTTCTCTTAGAAGCTGCCTGAAGAAAAACTCTCCAGCAGTCACTCCACAGTGTGCTCATGACTACAAGGAACTTAAGAGATGCAGAATAATTCTCTGTTCTTTTATTTTCAATGGGGATGGTTCATGAAACTTAGATATAGATTTTGAGTAAAAAAAAAGGGCAGGGGTGACATGGAGACAGCATCAGTACCAATCATTTTTTGAGATAAGGACACTGAGCCCCAGAGAGAAGGATCTGCTCGTGGTCACACAGAGAGGACATAGGTAGAGCAAGGCCATGAAGTGGGGGTCAAGCTGCTATGTCCACACCGTCAGGCCACCTCTCTCTCCTCTGCAAAGCTGTCTTTGAAACCATGTTGTGTACAGGGTTCATCTGCTCTGCCCCTGCGAGGAAGGAGGCACTCAGTGCCAGATGCAGGGAATGACACACATCCAAGAGACTGAGGACTAACATGTCCCACCTCTTCAGCTTGAAAAGGGTCGCTCCTACGCGGGCTGGCCAGTTTCCGGAACACATAAGGGCAAACCCCAATATAACCTCTTTTTCTTTTTCATCAGCCCACCAGGTAACAGCACCAAATAAATGGAGACCTTCTGAAGCACAAAGCAAGAAAAATGAAGGAGCACAGACGACTTTTGGGGGAGGAGTTGGTGAGTTCTGTGCTGCATGCATAGGGGCAGAGAAAGTAACACTAAAGGTGATTTGGGCTGGGGATTTAGCTCAAGTGGTATCACGCCTACCTTGGAAGCACAAGGGCCCGAGTTTGATCCCCAATACCACAAAACAAAAACAAAAAAACCCCAACCAACCAAACAAACCAAAAAACCCACTGAAGTTGTTTTGACCAAGAGTTCAGAAAAGGGTCCTGAGAAATTTCTTTAGGGTGAATTCATTTGGGTGTTAGGAGTCAGCGGTTTGCTTTTCTACCCTGTGCTATGTTGCCATGTGATTTCCAAAGGCTACACTAGTACTTTCCATCATGTATCAATATAATGATGACAGCACTTATATTTTCTTTCATGATTTGTTTTCAAGGGTAACATAGGGCAATTGGAGGGATGACACGTGGCCTCACTGCTGTGGGTTAGCCACTGCTGGACACATAGCATAAAGGCAGCTCCAGGACAGGGTGCATGTCTTACCCACCTGGCATCTCTGGTATTTGGAATAGGGCATCTGTCAGTGAAACATGCATGTACATTAAGTTACAATCTATAAGTCAGATTTTTCATTTCCAATTCACCTTAGGAACTTCAGACACCTTATTTTATAGGAAGGTAAGACAAATTTCATCAAACTATCTTGGGATTTTTTTGGTCTTACTACTAAGCTATTTTAGAACAACAGTTTAGCTTTGCAGTGTTTTGGCCCAATAGGAAACAAAACAAGGAAGAATCCCAACAAGCCTGTACTAATCATAATACAAACTCCACAAATAGTCACTGAGGACTCGGCCAGGCAAGCTGGGTTTCAGAAAGTTCCCATCATGCTCTCCATCTTGCCTCTGACTAGCAAACACTTTGAGGGAATGGATATTGAGCTTAAAACACTACCTTGCCATTGTCTAGGATATACTTGTCCATGACAGGCGCAGGAGCGGGGTAATAGGACGACGTATTTGCTTCCTCACTGAAAGTGCTCCGTAACTCCGGCTCAGGGTCGAGACATTCTGACTTTACTTTTTCCAAGTCAATGGCAGGACCTAGGCAGTTAAGAAAAAAGATCTGTCTAGAACTCCAAAGAAAATAAAAAGCAAATATTTTAACTATGCATCTATCAGCACACAGTGGTACCAAAAAATGCTGCACTTAAACCCAGACTTGAAAATGATATGAGGCATGAATGTCACAAGGGAAAGGGTGGAAAATTGGAAAACAAGAATGAACTAGACTTGATTAGAGTATGAAGGAGGAACACGCTCCTAGGGTGTCATTGTGCACGTGGAAAAGCAAGAGAAGCAACTTGTTACACAGGAAAGAGATTCTATTCAGACTGTGTTGGAAGAAAAGAAGTGTAAATTACTGGAATGTAGAAACTGTGTAATTTGCCAGAAATTCCAGGCTTGGAGCCTGCAGTGGAGTGAGCCTTAGGAGAAGGGAGGTTAGGAAAGCTAGGGGGAGAACTACAAAGGCTTTTCCTCCCTAGGACCTCATATCTAGACAACAACTGAGAAATTAAAAATACAATATGGATTGAACCTCTGATTGCCTGATGTAGCAACTACTCCGATTTTTGTTTTAATGCAATCAACACAAATTACATGAGGTTTAAACAGTGAAAGAAAGCTGGGTAAATGGTGGTAGTTTCTATAAAGGATTCTTTTCCCCCCATTAGCTTTTTAAAATGATGGGCTATTTTTTTTTAAATCACCTATTGTGTTGTGATTGCCAAAGGGCAGAGAAACAGGATGAAAATGGGTAAATCAGGCTAAAAGACTTGATTAATTTTTGTAGTCTAACAACTCCAAAAGCCAGCAGATGTTAGCATGTTGGAAATTCTCCCGATGCAAATACTCCAAGAATTGGTGGAAATCAGGGAGCTGTATATGGCTGTGCATATAATATAATCAGTCAGTAAGTTCAAAGTCCAACCCCTTAAGCTACTATGTAGACAAAGCTGTCCATATACTAAGTCCCTGCACAACAATCCAGTTGCACTTCTATGTTCAGTTATCACATTCTGGACTTTGGGTGGTGACAGGGATGTTATTGGTGCATTTGTTACTAAAAGTCCTTAGGACAGACCTTCCCAGAATGAAAATACCACACAACAAAGCAGAATTTCCATATGTAACCAAGATTTAAATATGAATTTTGTATACATCCGAATACAAGATGGCTAGGGAACAGAAGAGCATAGATAAAGGACCTCATTTCATCTTGATTGACAGATTTTGGGTCCCCTTCTTAGTTCTGCCATATTTTTACTGCATGACTACAGGAAAATGAACTGCAGATGCAATAGCTGGCAAAGTGAAGGACCAGTAGAGTCATTACTAGTCTGATAGAATCTCTCAATGGTGTGTGACCTTTTCAAGGATTGGGTGTAAGTTCTTTCCTTTGTTCTCAGAATCTCAAATGGAGTTGGTACTCTCCGAAAGTTTACTAACTGCTTAAAAGAATAGCAACTATGAATGAATAATTCTAAAGTTTCGGAAGCAGATGCCAAAGTCTGTCCTATCTGTATGTTGTGTCAGGTTCAGTTTCTGAAACAAACAAATTTAAGGGAAACGTGATATTTCCTTGTATTTAGAGGAAGGTAATTAGTTTGGCCTACAATGCATGGCTGAGTTAGTGTCTCAGGTTTCTTCCCGCTCTTGTATTTGGTAACAGGAAAAAGAAATGGGCTAAGAGGAGAACACGCATGCAGTGTCTGGCCTTTGAGTCATCTTTGGCAAGAGACTATCCCTTTTCTAAAGCCTTGTTTTTCTCCCATGAGAAAAGGCTATTGGACAAGAGAAAAGATCCAGTCTAGCTGGGACTTCACTCAGTTCTGCCTCCTTCATATCCACAGTGGTGCCATGAAGATCTTCCATGGATTCTTCTTTGTTTGCTTAGCCGATTCAATAACCTTAAATTAAGGTCTCACATGATAGCCTCATTAAGGCCAAGGACGACCAGCTTCTCCTCTGTCTCTCGGGTCCCCCAGATTCTATGATGTCCTTGACCTCTGTGCTGTTGTTTGGTCTTGAATGCTGCCATATGCTGTCTAGTTAGGCCCTAGTCACACTTTAGGACACAGTTCATGTGTCTCTTTTGTGAGACCTTGTTTACAGGTAGAGGGTCTTTCCATTGTAAATACTCTAGCAAATTATGTTTGTGATGCAAAGTTATATGTCTTCAGACTGCAGTGTTCTTTAAGAGCTAAGTTCTACTCCCTTCGTGTCTTGGAGCCTAGAGCTGCATTTGCACGTGGCGACTCTCAATAAATTCTTCAGCCCATTTGAGGGAAGATAGAGTAAGATGGATGGATCTTCCAGAAGTGGGGCAAAGGTGAGGAAACAAAGACTTCCTGCTAGGGGAGGTGGCCGGAAGCAGAGATGAAGGTGAGTGGGAGGCTGTTCTCTCAAATGTCTATAAACTTTGTATAGCCCACAGGACTAAGTAGACATCAGAAGTGCCTTGTAAGGAGGGTGGGTAGTGCAGGTGGCTATGGTTATAGATAAGGGACTCTGCCTCCAGACTGTTCACAGTGGGGACAGGAAGTTGTAGGGGTTGACAGTCACCTTTCTTGCTCCATGCCCTTTGGTCTCTTCCCCAAGTGAGACTCCAGCCTGCTTGGCCCACTCCCCACACACATATCCTCTCCTGTGTTGAGGCTTTGCTTGTGTTACTCTTTGTCCATTTGTCAAAGCTCCACCAGGGACCCAAGGGCTGACTCAAATGCCATGTTACCATCTCCCTGCCTTGTCCTCTCAAGTGGAGGTAAGTAACTGTCCCCACTTCCTGGTCTGGGATTTGGCCAGAGCCATGGGGCTGAAACACTGCGTACGGCACCTCCTTTTCAAGTGAGCGGCAGAGCTCACCCTGCCATGGAGACTCCCGCCAGTCCCAAATCCACAAGACTTACAGGGAAGGTTCATTTGTTTTTCTTGGTCTCTAACTAGACTATGGCACCAGAGGCAGCAAGGTCTGTATGTTTTTATGTCAGACTTTGGCCAGCATATTGTTCAAATTCAACTCTCAGGAGATAATGTCCACATAAATAATTACGTAACTTCTCTGACTTTGCACAACCTGAATGGAGAAACAACACCAGCCACTTGGCAGAACTGAAAATCCAATGGTTTGACCACATAGATGAGATGGTTACTTCAGGGTCTGGCGTGGTTTGGGTGCTGGGTGAATCAGCACCCCACTGCCTGTTTCAACACACATGTTATAATTGTGTGCTTCTGTTTGTGAGAGCTGTGAGCTCTGTGAGCCAAGATCTGCTTTTGCCCCCGGTGCCTGGCACAGGCCTGGATCAGCGCAGGTCTGTGTAATCTTTGCCCCTTCTGCCAGGGCCTTTTTAAGCAGCAAGGTCGTCTTACTGAGATCTCAAGGATGGATCCCTTTCACACCTGGTGGCCACTTTCTGCAACAGCAACAGCTTCCTCCTCCCAGGTTCTTATCCACAGAAGGCCCAGACACCCCCTCCTCAGGAGAGGGGCCCACGGGAAAAGCAGCCAAAGGCACATCTTGAAAGGGACCTTTCAGCAGAGCTGAGTGTGCCTGCCACTGTGTGGCCTTAGGCAGGTCACCGAAGCTCCTTGCACCTCAGCCTCTTTCTCACCAGTAGAGGTGTCTAAGAGCTGCATGCAGCGGGCTGCTGGTGTCCAGGACTGAGGCAGGCAGAGGCCAGAGGCCAGAGCCTGGCATGTGAATGCAGCAAGGCATCAGCCAATACAGCACGGTGCTCAGCACCACAGAACCAGGAAGACAAGGAACAACAGAAAAAAAAATGTAGTTTCTTTGAAGAGAGGAAGGCGAGCCTCTGGCACTGTTAATTTAAAGGGGGGGGTCGCTGCATTTCAGATTTTAGCGGGCTCCACTCCCCAGTGTTGGCAATTTACATCTCATTACAATAAATGCTTCAGATTGCTGTTTTGCTTTTAAAAAATTTCTGAGGCATTGTTCTCTTCCAAACACGTGTGACCAAATTAGCCACAATAATAAGCACTTGCGTTAAGAGACAGCATTGTACGATGAGGCGCTGATATTTTAAGTAACAAAGGAACTTTTTTCACTTTGTGGGAAGAGTAGGAATAGAAAGAAAGGCCTTTTGATCCACTTGCATTTTGCTATTGACACACACTTGAAGTTTATTTTGGGGAAAATACACCTTCCCATGGAGAGAAACCTCTTAGCCGAGTAAAAGCAGCTTTTAAATGAGTATAAAAGGTAGTGCTTGTCTTTTCCTTTAATCATTCATGAACCCATTTATCACCTAACCTCTGACTGCACACCAAGACCTATGCTTTGTGCAAGGCCTTGGGGATGCAGGGACAAATAAAAGTTATCCAGGCTCTGGAGAAGCTCACAATTTAATATGTGAAATGCGGTGACAACAGACACGCTTGTGCCTCAATGGATGAGCAGTGGAATAAATGGGAGGAAAAACCTGGTACAAATCCTGACTCTGTTTCCCTCTTTAGGCCCTTGTGGCTTCTCCCATAAGATGTGGAACATGCACAGAGTAAGGGACTTTCTTAGCACAACAAAGAGATAAAATTACACCATTCATCATCCTTGTTTTATCTTAAATAGGTGAATACGCTTCTTTTTGAAAAGCTTTTGAAAAATCATTGTTCATGTGACTTCTAGGGAGTTTAGCCATCTGTTTCTTTGAAACATAAAAATGTGTGGATGCTAAAAACTATCTCTGATTTCTCATAAAATAGAAACGTTAATGATATCAGAGTTTTTAAAAGGATTGAATGAATCCTCGGATTCACTTCTGGTGGTCAATAGGACATTTTTCTGTTATAGGTACTACTCTAGTTTTATCGTAAATGCAAAGTCAGTCAAGTCTTAATGCTTACAATTCAGAACACCTAGCGTGGCACAAAGGCATTCTAAATTTAACAGACTGGAGATGTTTCTGCTTTCAGAATAAGAAGCTGGACAGAGGAACACTGTGACAATGAAACAGGCACACAGGGGCCTGAAAAGAGGAAAATGATGCAGAACTGCGCAGGTGGATCTGCCTCTGAGGACCCTGTCACATCTGCAGAAAGGCCTCAGCCATGCTCACCGGCTGTGCAGCTGGGCATCTCCTCACCTCTGATTAGGGTGGAGACAAACCTGCTCTCAGTCCTTTGGTGAGACTCTGCCATATTCCCAGCAAGTGCCAGCCCTGGTCTAAGTGGCCTTGAGCAAGTCACAATCCAGCAGCAGAAAGAGACAGGAAGTAGACTGTTACTATCCCCAGCGGCCAGCAAGGATCAGGATGAAGCATCCGGAGTACAAGCACAGGAGGTAGGAGGACACTAGGAAGACATTGGGAGGGTTAGCTTCCGAGCTGGTATGTGAGGCCGGGCAGCAGCTTGTAGGTGCGAGGCCATCACAGGCTCCTGATCTTTCTATAATGAAGACAACAGGAACAAGAGGCAGGGCCCCTGCCCGAGCCCGCAGGGCCTGCCCAGGTCTGGGGAGGGAGAGATCACTGCTGACTAAATGAGTGTGGAGGGCTGAGGGGAGTGTGGCCTGGGCTGAGATCAGAGGAAGGGGCAGCTCCTCGGGTCCTTGTTCCCCTTCCCCGTGGGCTTCGGAGCAGGAGCAGGCGTTGCTGGGCAGGGGCAGAAGCAGCTGCAGCATGAGGCCGGGGGAGAGGCAGACAGCTGTACAGCTGCCTCAAGGGTGTGTCCGTTCTGCTGGTGCCTGAACCAGGCAGCACAGCAGGGTGGGAACGGCTTGGGAGGGTGAAGCCTTGCAGGAAAGAGGCTGAAGCAGCAGGCCCACGCCCCGGTTTGGTTGCTCAAAGACTCCCCCTATTTTAAAGTACTGTACATGCCCACTTTAAATGACATTTTTAAGAGAATGACAAGTGACTGAAACTTACTGAATATTTTCGTGAAGTACCTTCAAATGAAAGTGTCTTTTTATTCTCTCTAGAATTTCTCACCTCGCTCTTTGATCATTTGCATAACAGAAGGCAAATGCCAAAGGGATGAGGCTGGGGCAGTCAAGGCCATGTTCAAGGCCACTTCTCCAGGCCCCAGCACAGTATGCCCCGGTATACATCAAACAACTGTTAAACAAGTGTTGAGTGGAAGAAGTCACTCCTCATGGCAGACCTGCAAACTCTACCATATTATCTTTACAAAGGCGGGACTGTGTGGGTGTGTCCTACTGAAGAAGCACTGAAGGCCCCACATGTGTGCTTACTGCATGTAAAATGTGACAGGGTTGTGGGTGGGTCCTGAAGCACAACTGGCTTGGGGACTAAGGGTTTGTAGTGGGAATAGAGGGTGAGCAGCATAAGGCTGTGTTCGGTTCCTAAGGGACTGCTGTGGGCAACCGTGTACAATGCAGGTCAGGGCAAGAGTTCTGGGGAGGCAGTGACCGGTCACGTGATTGATGTCTTTCCACCGAGTCAGTCCATGTCCTTGGGTGATGCTTCCTTCAGGCCGTGAGCCTGTCCAGAGTAGAGACCTCTGCTAGGAGCATTCTCTAGCTCCGAGAAAAGCAGCAACTCAGGGGCTGAGGGTCCAGACCCCAAGTCACTCCACTGGGAAGAAGCCCCCACAAACCACGTGCAGTCAGGGCCAGGGCAGTTCCTGCCCAACTCTGTAGCCTCACCTGTCCCTCCTTCCCACTTTCTCTCTGGCCAGCTCAGCCACATGCTTCGATAATAAGCTTGCTTCTCTTAGAGCTCCAAGTCTTTGTTCGGATTCCATACTTGCCTAAGATACTATTTACTTCTTTTTTGCTCATAAAAATCCCATGAAGTTTTTAAATTTGTGGCCTTCTACAAGCACCTCCACTGCCTCCATCTCAGCCATGTAAGGAGTCCCCTTCCATAGCCTTTACCCACAAAGAAAGCCCAGGAGCAAAGCACTCATACTGCTTTCCAATGTTTGCCGCTAAAATCAATCTCAACCCCTTAAGAGACTGACAAAGTCTCCTCTTTATTTTTTCCCTGTGAGCAGCACAATACTTGGAATAGGGAAAAAATCTAATAAATATATTCTGCATAAATCGTTTCTTTATGGTCAGTAATGCATCAGAAGATGGCGAAGACCTTCCTGTCTCTAGGAGTATGTGACAGGAGGCCTCTGAGAATTACTTTACAAACTCAGAGTATCTGAGGCTGAGGGTGAGGCTGAGCTCTGGGCCCTGCTGAATCCTGGTGGCTAAACTGATTCCATCTCTCTATGTCAGGTGACCAGCAGCCTCGCACTGCTTCAAGGTGATGAGACCCCACATCTTTATATTCCACCTGGCATGTGGCACAGTTAAGATTCCACACGGCCCTTCTCTCCTCTGGCCTTTACTTTTCTATTTATAAGATAGGCTTTTATCTTTTCTATTTATAAGAAATATTAGATAGGGCCATGTAGCCTGGTAGAGCCGAATGACAAAGAATGACAGGGTTTTAAATTAGGCAAGAACCACCCAACAGTTCAATAGTCCTGCAACCCTACATCCTGCTACAGTATCTTAAGGTGGTCTAACCAGGAGGACAGGCAGGGAGAGGACAGTGCTGCAGAAGAATAAGGGCTCGAGTGACGGATCAGTCTGTCTGATATAGGGGAAAGCAAGGTAGGCCTCAATCTGAAACCTGCTCTTGCCATTTCCAGGGCATACAGCCTTAAGCAAGACACCTGATCTCTGATCCCGATGATCCTATCTACTAAGGAAGTTGTATTCTGTATGGAAGGCTCTTAGCATCCTTACCCAAGGCAGGTGTTCACAGAAGTGAGCCATTGCCCATAAAGAACCCTTTCCCACTTGCATTTCCTGATTAGAAAATCTAGAAGACAGTAAGTCTGTTGCAGAAGGAAAAGCCCCATTCTAATAGAGAAGGAAAAGCCTATTTGGCTACAGAGAAAAGCTCAGCGAATTCTTCCAGTTGTTCCAGTTCCCTAAACAGTGTGCCTAGATATGTCCCTCAGCCTCGTCATCATTGCCACCAGGAAAATGGACACCAGGGAGAAAGAGGAAGGAGTATCTTAAATAGTTTAGCCTACTCTGAAATCAACTTTTTAAAATAACCTGGAATGATCCGTGGCTAATTCTGATTTAGTCAACAGTGCCTAAATGTCCTTCAAAATGGATGGTGACCAGTATTGTTCAGGTAAACTATTCAGGTTCGGGCTGCTAGATCTCCTGTTGCCGTGCAGGTGTGTGTGTGGGGGTGCAGGGCACAGAACCTGGCACTGTGCCAGCACTCTGAGTTGGTGGATCTCCTCTACAATGGAATATGAAAATCCCACTGGACCAAATGGCTCCAGCCTGTCCAGGTTAGCCCTCTCTCGATGCCCCTGTTTTAGAGTTCATATTCATCAGTAAGAATCAGTTTGAGGGGCTGGGGATTTAACTCAAGTGGTACCGTGTCTACCTTAGAAGCACAAGGGCACAAGTTCAATGCTTGGTGATACAAAAAAAAATCTGGGCTGAAAGAAATGGAAAATTTTCTGAGGTAAACAGGTGCCAGGAGAGCCCACAAAAGAGGAAGCTGAGCCATCACTGGTGATGTCTGAAAAAGCTGATGGGATCAAAAGGGTGGTGGAGGACTGCACATGGGATGATGGGAAAAATAAGAGACAGCTCTGAAATCTACAGACCAGGCCTATTTGGAAAATTGACTACTCAACCTTGACTCTTATGATTTATAAGAGAAGGAGAAAATCTGAAGACGTTAAGGGTTGATCAAGGATTATGATATGAAAGACAGTTACATCTACATTCTTCTGTAGAATGACAAATATCTATGATGTACCAAGCGCTCTACACATATTATCTCACGTACTTGTTCAAATGGCTACCTATTAATGTAGAACCTATTGAGAAACTATAGTGTGATCCCTTCCCAGAGATATCCTCACTTTGTTTGCTCCTTTATCCTCCTCACATCCACACTGTTGGTGCTGTTGTTGACTGTTTTATGGATATGGAAACTAAGGGCCAGGAAGTTAAGTTGTCCAAGGTAGCATAGTTAGGATACAGAAGAGTCCAGGTTCCAAATCCAAGCACTTTTTTTTTTTTTTAACCTCAGAGCCCATGCAGACTGCTAATCACTGAGCTGTCTTTCTCTTTTCCATGCCTGGATGGGATGGGCTTTAAGATATCCATTTTATAGAGAAGAAAACAGACTGAGAAGGGTTAAAGCACTTGCTTGACATCACACAGGTGATACACTAACAGAACTGATTCAAATCCAAGTAGCATCTGTTGCCAAAGACTTCGTTGCCTCCCATACAGGGGGAAACCAGCAGGAAGCATTTGGCTGGCATCAGATGCCTTTTCTAAGGCACCATCAGAGACCTCAGCTTAGAGAAGCCAGCACCAACCACAAAGGATTTTAAAGATCAAAGCTGGTATTTTAACAGACCTTGGACAGAATACAAAGCATAAACTCAGAGGGTTACAGAAGCATTAGCAATCCAGCTTTAAAGAGCCAAGACAGGTATGCAGGCCACAATGGTTTTCTCCTTCTTCAAAAATTTCAGCCAGCTTATGATCTAGCCAACGGGGACTTTATCTTTTCATGCTTTTCTCTCTCAAATGCAGATAATAATTCTTATCTGACCTTGCAATAGATCAAAATGCCAAGTTGATATCCACATGTAGATTACCGTTACTCTTATTACCTATGTCTTTCCTGGTCAGAATGAATCATTTCTGCCTACATTCCTTTTTAAAGTATTCAGAACATTCAAAATCACAGTCACTTGCTTCCTTCCTGAAACCCCCGTGCTGATTTTCTTCTGCCCAGTGTCGACTGTGTCCGGTTGTGTGACCCTCATTAGACCTACATGTTCCCTGAAGTCAAGGGTGATGTCTACACCTCTTTATAATCCTTACAGAGCTCCTTAGAACCCTACTTGAACTGACATTACCTGACTTGAACCTGAATGGATTACACTATACAGGTGGTATTTTCAGGATTAGCCAGCAACAAATGTTGGCAAAGCTGCAGAAAAGAAGGAACCTTTCTCCACTGTTGATGGGAGTATAGACTCATAAAACCACTATGGAGATCAGTTTGGAGATTCCTCAAAAAGCTAGGATTGGAGGTCCCACTTGACCCAGCCATTGCTCTGCTAGGTATATATACAAAAGAATTAAAAGATTCCTATCACAGTAACATATGTGCATCCATGTTTATAGCAGCTCACTTTGTGATAGCTAAATCCTGGAAACAACCAAAATGTTCATCAATTGGAGACTGGATAAAAAAGATGTGCTTCTTTTACAGAATGGAGTACTACTCTGCCATAAAAAATGTTAAGATTGAGTCATTTATACTCAAATGGATGTACTTTCAGGATATCCTCATAAGTGAAATAAATAGGTCACAGATGTGTAAATATTGTATCATTTCTCTGGTATGAGAAAATGAAGATATAAATGAGTTCACAATGTATGGTAGATATTGTGAAATCAAAAATATTCAAAGGGAAATGGGGTAAACAACAAGGGGAAAAATAATGACATTATAATAAAAAAGAAAGGAAACAAAGTTTATGTATATAGAGGGCAGGAGTTGTAAGGTGGGTAAGGGAATGGGGAAAACTTAGAATTAAACTGTGTGTCATAGACTGGCACAAATTCTCATTGTTGAGTGCAATCATGACATGTATATGTAATGTACCAATAAAGATTTCAATAAAGGAAAAAAAAAACTGAGGAGGATAACTGAGCCTTGGTCTTTGCTTGCTAAGAACAGGAAACCAAAAAGGAGAAACTTAGAAAGGCTCTAAGTTTCCTCTGTTCTCAAACACGGAGCTTGCCTTTCTCGATGGGGTCCCTACTGTTCTGGTTCCCCTCACGCCCTTAGGGCTCTTGAAGGCTGCTGTCTATACCCCTCCCCCCAGTTTTAAAAATCACTACTTTAACCCACTAGCTTGTGAGTGATAAAACAAAAAAGGGGCTGTGTCCTGTTTCATTCACTTCTATATTTCCAACACCTAACTCAGTCTTGGTACAAGTCAGAAAGAAAATCCAGACAGACAGTGAAGTTAGTTAAACTGCTCAAAGTTATACAGTCAGTTACTGAATGGGGGAGCCAGAGTTAAAAAGTTACGGCAGTTCCAGTTTAGTCTGTTCACCACGTGGTTTGGAAAAGGAGTGAAGAGTAAGTGAGCATCATCAGAGTAGTAGGCAGTGTGCTGTGTATCACAAGGTGAAGGAGAGGCACACATCAGTCCTGCTGTACGTATAAGAACACTGAGGCTCACCTGTAGGTGCCCTCTGCCTAGGTTGCTCCACACTCTTCCCACACACCCACACTCGCCTGGATAAACCTTCAGCTGAGAAGTCTTTTTCTTCAAGGAGCCTTTCTTCTCTGATCTTCCAGACCCTGGCAGGGCTCCTTCTTCTGCTGACCCACAGCCCTCTATGTGTCAGTCCCTGTGATAGCAATTACGTACTGTGCTGTTATTGTCTTATCATCTCTCTCTCCCATCAAACTCCGGGGTCCTTCAGGGGAGAGAGCAAGAGCTGTGTCCAGAGAATACTGAACCCTCACTCACCATGTACACACACGCGTGGCACACAGCAGGAAAATAGTAATTATTTGTGGAAGAAAAATAAGAGAAAGGGAAGGAAATCAGAAAGGAAGGGAAGAATGTTTCCAAAAGCCACAGAGCTGCAAAGTACTGAAGTTGAGACCTCAGTCCTGGCCTTCCTGGTTCCAGAGACTATACTCTTTTCATAAAAATATACTAGCTCCTCTTACAGGGAAGCCTCACTCTTACCGCTAAGACCCTTGTGGGATAGTCCTGGAACTTGATACATAACTATTCTGGGGTCACCATGTGTTAACCAACAGATGAAATTCTCACAGATCGGGCCAAGAGGTGCCAAGGCCAGGAGTTCCACAGGGTGCCGCACAGGGAGGGAGCTCCGGCAGACTTGCGGCTTGAGTTCACCCCCTGCAGGACCGACAGTGACTCAGATGAGGGGAGAACAGGCTGCTGGCCCTCATGATGGCCGCAAGGTGTAGAAAGGTCAAGACATTGAGACCACAGAGTCACTTTTTCAAAGAATTTTAAGAGGAAAAGGAGTGGTTGCTGGTGTCAAATAGTGTCTCACGCTGAGGTTCAGGAGTGGATTCTGGAGTTTGAACTCAGCTCAAGATCACGTAATGCAGGAAGCTTCCCAGGGAGTTGATATAATGGTGCGGGGAGGTGTTCTGAGTGTGCTTCCCTGCTCGCTCCTGAGGGGTTCACAAAACGCAAAGCACATACGGCACACTGAAAATGCAAATAACTCACTGGACCAGGAAATAATTTTGTCTCTGAAAAATTCAGTTTTTTTCCCCACACTCCATCCCTAATTCAAGACCAATGCAAGTTTTCTAAAGTTTTCTGTTTATGGTTTCTCTTTGAAATTTTATTTTATTGATGAACTTTAACAACCTTTAAAGTTGAACACCACATGTGACTTCTAGTGTCACTGTGAACCTCTACAGATGATTTGGGACAATGACCAAGGCAAAGACATATTTGGTGAGTGGGAAAATTGGCAGCCCTTGTATTAGGTGATGTCTGAATGGGGCTCAGCCTTCTCTGGCGCCCTGAGTGACTCTGGAAAGTTCCCGCCCTCATTCCCTCCTTCTGACAAGAGCATGAAAAGGCTTATGGTCTGACTCCTTCATCTTTTGATCTTGGGGATCTCTTGTCCTTGGGAACATACTTTTAGGAGTAAAAAAAAACACCTGCAACTACAAATAAGGTCAGTGAGAATATATGTGTTTGAAATTAAAGAGAACTGGAGCACTGACCACATACACATCACAGAGAAAACCAAAACATTCCTTCTTGAATGAAGTGTTTGATGTAAACTCTGAGAACAGAATCTGTCTCTAGAATAGAATATGTCCATATTCAAAGAAAGCACCTAGACTCGGGGCTAATCATTGTCCTCAGGGCCTCAGAGGCTATGAACTTGCGTTACAGTAAGCTCCTCAACACCGACTATTTCTCTCTCTCTCTCTGGATCTCCTCAGTCTCTCCCTCTCCACTGAGTAGTCCCTATTCCTTTAGTCAACAATGCTGCTTTTCTGATGTCCCATTATACCACTAAATAGGAAAACCCAAGAACATGAAGACTTACAATCAGGTGTGAATAAGAACCACGTAAGTTGTTCAAAGAACAAACCTAAGGAGTGTTACATCCTTTGTAGTGAACTTCCCAAACCATGGCCTCCCTGCTCGGGGGGTTCTGACTGGTTAGCAAGTTCAGGACACCCGGCTGCCCAGGCTGGTACCATTCTCAAGGCCTCCTGGCCTCTGCCCTTCAGGCACACATGCAGTATCCTGCTCAGTAAGCGCCACGTTTCCCTGGGCCTCCTCGTGTGCTCTGTCTATGCCCCGCTCAAGTCCAGCTCCTCCCTGAAGTCTGCCTCCTAGACTAGTTACAAGGAAGCTCTCCGTGCTCCACTCCCTCAGACCTTCTCAGCGGCACCCCTCCTGGGGCATCTAGTGCTTTCTGACTTCCGGCAAGGCGTGGGTTTAGGACCTTGCCCAGTTCTCCTAACTATCCTGAGACCTCTTTGGGAAAGGTCTCTACAATCCCTGGCGCTATTTCTTGCTGAATGAAGGCACGAATGAGCAGAAACAGTTTGCCAGGCTTGGCTCTCTGCCCACTTTCCCTGGGGTTCCCACCACAATGTGCCCGTCCTGTATCCACGAGCTTCTGCCCAGTCCGCTGAGGGAGGGGAGTGACTTTTCCTTGGAGTAAGTGCTGAGCCAGATCTCAGTCCCTCCCCAGCTTCCCCCCTTTGCTCTGGCCTGCCTGTTGCCCTTGCTTTTCTGGAAGAGTTGCTGTGCCACGGGTACCCCATGTGGAGTGGCACATGACCTGCTGAGCACTCACCGCTGCCAAGACGCAGGAGCAACACGTCCTGGAGCCTGCGGTTGAGGTCCCGGAGCTCCTTCATCTCGGACACCAGTGCCCCGTACTCCTTCAGCTTCTTGGCCTGCTGCACCAGCTGTCTCCGAGTCCGCTCCAGCTCCTGCTGGAGGTGGCGCATCTCCTCCTGTTGCTGCTGGTAGTTGCGCAGCAGTTCCTCATACAGAGCCCGGGGCACAACGGCATCCTCCAGACTGTCCATGTCCTCCATGCCCGGGGAGGCCTCCGTGAAGACCTCTTCCGGACAGGTGCTGTGGCCCACGCTCAGGCCGTTCTGTTTCTCCAGCCGAGCCACCACTGCCTCAATGCTCTTGTGTGCCACTTCACTCGGCTTCCGCCCCTCGGGTCTCTGTGTAGGACAACGAGAATCAGTTCAGGCAAGGGCAGCTGGGACTTTCTTGGACTGCGGCTCAATATTTCCCCAGACAATCCTAGAATCACAGAACCACAAACATCAGTACTTGGAGAAACCTGTGGTAAAACAATCAAAGCCCTTTATTTTACAAATGGGGATACAGAGGTTGAAAATGAGGAAGTGGCTCATCTAAAGTCACATTGTCAGTTGGTGGCAGAACCTGGATCCTGTCTCCCATGCCACCACTCTACTTCTTGGACACATATGCTATGACAACCATTCCAAACTACCCTGCCCCCTCCCCGCACAACATCTAGGTAATCGCTTGCTTATGGGGGTGGAAGGAAGGCATCTAGGATGGATTCACAGAGAATTAGGGGCAAATCAGCCCAGCCCAAACCACCCCAGGGGAGTCAATCTCAAATCTCCTCAACAAGAAAAAATATTTGTTCAAAAGGGAATTCTGCCATGCGAGTTATGCATTAATTAGGAAGGATGTTAAAAACTCTGATTTACTCTCACCGAGAGCAACAAGTATTCCTCATTTTCTCTGTTTATCCACTGTCAACTCGCTCAAAACTGGCACTTGGCAGAAGCCTCATAAACATTTAATGACTTGAAAATTTCAAAGAACACTACCACTGGAAGGTACTTTTAATTTTTGTTCTCCCTTGCCTTATGGGGTCCAGACAGGGAAAGGACCATCCTCAAGTTCTTGGTGAGCTACACATCAGGATGAAGGTCAGAATTAGAGCCCAACTTCCAGCCTGTGGCTTCCTCCCCCGCATCTGTGAGTTCTCCCTCAATAAGACAGTGGATGGAGAGAAGAAATTTCTTTTAGAAAGGTTACCCTTGGTGACCCAGGGGATAGGGACTCAACTGTCTGAGAAAATGCCTGCTACAGTGGAGAAAGCTTCTGCTGAGGGGTGTCAGGAGTTACAGGGTCTATTTAACTCTCTGCAGGGCCGGAGGGTCAGAAGCTCTTCTGACTGAGGATACTAGTAGGAGGTGCAGATAGCTCAGGACAGAAGATTGAGGGCAGTGTAACTATGCCATCTGTCAGGTCTGGCTTGCCTAAGCCTCTCACTTAGTTTTCAGAGATTAAAAGAAAACAAACAAAACCACAACTCTGAGATTAAGTAACATGGTAAAATGCTATGTGTTTTTACCTGCTGGGATAAAGCGCTCCCAGATGAATTAATCATTTTAAGCTATACTGATCACTTTCGACATCTTTTTGTTTTGCTATACTATGAGACACTGGCCATATGAACTGTGTCTGGTTAATCTCCATGAAGCCAGGAGCAGCACTGGGCCAGGCCCATCACAGGAGAACAGTGAAAGACATGAACTGAACTCAAATACATCTTTCCAACTATGCTTTGGGAACATGTGTTATGTCCCAAAACAGACCCAATCAATATAGAAGTCATCCTTCTTCCTCCTCTTCCCTGTCCTTTGCTCTGGGATATGAACTGCACCAAAACAAACAAACAAACAAACAAATACAGACAGACAGACAGACAAAAACACACTAGCTTGCTGAATAAGATCTCCAGTAGGTTTTCAAAATAAAGGCTGGAGACCAACTAGAGCACATAGGAATAATGTATCATCATGCACAAGTTTTCATCCAATCCAGGGACCCACGAATGCTCTGTGAACCTCGCTGAAATCTTCCCCCGTGTGGCTAGCCTGGGCTGTTTGGGGCAGTCTAATAGGGACTGGCTTTACACTGCTGCTCAAGACCAACAGCTGCTTAACCAGAACTCCGTGACCTCTCCTGAGCTGTGGGCCAGGGACAAACACATCGTTCCAAAGCCCTGGCAGCAATGATCCTGCACAGACTGTGCAGATGGGGCTGTGCTTAGCGGTGTGGCATAAATCAGGGCTCCCTGAAAAGTAGGCCAACAAGGCAGACACACACACACTGTCCCACACTCCACCCTGAACAAACCATGGCCTCTGACACCAGGCTATGTCTGCAACAGGAAGGGGACCAGACCGGAATTCCTCATCTATGAGAAATATAAGAAACATCCCATATATCCCCAAGAAAAGCAAACATTTTGTTACCTTGAGGTGTCTAAGCTGTAAATCTTCTTCCCCATAATCTTTAATCTCTCCATCTTCTTCTATGTGACTGAGAGAAAGTTTGGGGATTTTTATTTTCTTCTGCATCACACTGTTTTCAAGGTCAGATTTGTCTTCTAAAATGT
This sequence comes from Petromus typicus, assembly GCA_004026965.1. NCBI lineage: Eukaryota > Metazoa > Chordata > Mammalia > Rodentia > Petromuridae > Petromus > Petromus typicus. The sequence goes on from PVIR01000458.1 coordinate 116,937, forward strand.
ATATGAAGAGAACAAAGTTGACAATGAGTTCAAATGCTCATAACCCCCAAAACTTCGAATTCCAGAAAATAACTGAGGCCAGACCAGTTAAATGGGAAAAGCAAATGAACTTCCTCCATCCTGTGGGCAGGGATCCTACAAGGAGCAGTGCAGATCGAGATGGAGGGTCAAGAGTGTTTGTTTGAGAGAACACCTGCACACAAAGCGCGGACACGACATCCGATTAATCTGCTTAGGGAGTGGCCTCTCTAAAGCCGTCACTTTCAAGGGTAGCCTTGTACAGAATTCTAGAATCTCAGAACTGAATAGTCCTAGACTGCCATCTGGTTTAGACTTCACTGCCACATGAATGTTAGTAACTAAGGTACTTCTAAGCCAAGTATTCCTCTGCAAACCATGTTGATTTTTTGCCACCTCAGGCACCAGGAGACATGAGAGGCCCAATGTCTCTCCCGGAGGTGAGACTTAAGTTGAACGACACAGGAAGCCCTCAGCGCTGGCACAAGACAGGCTGAGAAGAGTAACAAGTCACATTTACTGCCTCTTCTTAGTATCAGACTCCGGAATGACAAAGTTTGGTGAGCAACTAGCGTAACTGTCTCTCAGAGATGAAGAAACTCAAACCCACAGGATGTGAGCGGCTTCCCCAAGGCGTGAGTCTGAGAAAGGGTCTGGAGTGGGAAAAGGCCCCCGGCAACTTGCACTTCAGTATACTCTCAACAGACACTAATGTTGTACATTACAAACTGCAAAATCCTACTCAAACACAAAAGGCTATCATTTCTCCCCATTTTCTCATTACTTAAGCTCCACCCAAGACTCTCAGACTGTTTTCGTACAGATTTCATACTGTACTCCCCAGATTTCTCTGTCTCTCTCTGGAGACATCAAAAGTAAAGTTCAAACAGGGAGGCACAGAGGTTAAAGTTTAAATCCACCAGGGAAGTGGTCCCTGTAGTAAAACTGTTTGTGTTCTGGGACTGGACTGAGCCTTAGGGCTCTACTGTTCCTCTCCCCCCGTCAGGGTCTGTTCAATGCATTCTCTTGCATGATATGGTCAAGCACCGCTGTAATCCAGTCTGCAAGGGTTTTTATTCGTAGGAAGGTGCACGTGTGTGTATGTTCATGCACATACGTGCATGTGATAAACATGTTCTTAGGCCTCTTCCCAAGCCAGGCTTCTCTTCCCATAACGTGTTAATAAAGCTGTGAAAGACACTCACTGTTATGATTTGTGTCTCAATGTCTCCCCACAGCCTCCTGTGGTCATAGGTAGGGCTTTTTTGGGCGTGGTAGTGGCTGGATCTAGGGTGTGACCCCTAGGGTAGCTCTTCCTGGACCAGGAAGAGGGATGAGCAAAACTACATTCTCTTGAGCTCAAGCCATTCTCTGTAACAGGAGTCGTAGGGATGAGTGGTAAGGCACACAACTCACCAGACCAAGTGGCATAGTAGGCGCTCAGTGAATGGAACATTATAATTGGCATTATTAGTGTGCCTGAATCATTTTATTGTTTTTCAGCCTAAGGTAAAGATTTGACTTAAAAAAAAAAAAACCTATAAATGACTTCAGTAAGGTATGGGGTATAGAGGAAGAGTCCAGAAAAAAGAAAAGATGGTGTTTGCTAACAATCTCCTGCCGATGAAAATAGCCCTTCCCGGTGGGCAGGGGAGTAATCATTGGGTTCTATTTTCTCAACAATGACCTGTTCTCTTTGTGCCTATAAAATACACCCAGTGGGTTAGGCGTGAACCACAATGAGGACTTGTGTATATCTGAAAAAGCAGTAGCTTTCCTCCTACAAAGCACTGCTGACTCTTTGTAAGGCAAAAAGCTAACATGTAAAACCTAAAGAAAACACCACAAATGATATTATTCCACCAGGGAATGCACATGTGCTTGTCCACAGACATGCGGAGTAGGGGAAAGAACTGAAAGGGAGCAGGAAGGGAGAGAGACAGAGACAGAGACAGACAGATAGACAGAGGGACTAATCAGATGAGAGGACTTCTGCGTTAGTCTTCAGTTTGACAAGTTCAAGGGTAATGGTTTAAGACCCGGCTGATAAGCTGGAAATGCCAGGCTGTGCTGTCATCTCGAGCTGAAACTTTGTGGCTCCATATCGGTAGTGAAGTGGTGCAGAGAAGCAGCCATTCAGATTCACAAAAGTATGTCATATTTAAATAGAAAACAATGTTCAGGTAAGTTCATTCAAACCTCTGAAAATGTGGATGGGGTTCCAAATGCAAGGGTCTATGCATCTATCCACACAGCAGCTGAGCCCAGGGATAAGCATGGAGAAGCAGGGTCCCTGTCGTAGGAAGTTCACCATTACACAAGGTCATGGGGGACAGTGTCATAATGAGAAGATACCAGGGCCTTGATCATATAACACACATGCACAGTTCTTCCTACTATGCATTATTTTAATATGCTCTGAAAATTTACATTTTACAAACTCAAGACCTGGCCGTGGGAACACAAATGAATGAGCATTCAGATGGGGACACGAAACTAAAATCCATGAGATGATAACCCAAGATGTCTAATACTGAACTGAATAGGGAAGAGGGATTGCTGTACAGTTTCTAGAGTAAGAGAATCCAGGTCAGTCACTGTAACCATAAAGCCTTTGAAAGCGGGTGGCCTTGGTGCTAGATTCCTTTTTTACTGGACAGCCTTACATTAGCTACTTTTCTGAGGCTGTGTTCTCATTTGTAACTTGAAGTAAATAGTTCTTCCATTGCCAGCATGCTATAAAGATGATCAATTCTATATGCTGAGAGCTTGAGCCGCTGATGACTTGGCACCTAAGCCTGGAGAGTCAGTGAACATAAAAAGATAACCATTTAAGGACAGTAAAAATGTAGACCACACAGAGGGAGAAGAATAAAGGCCATAAGAGGAAAATTGCAAAGATATTTAGAGGGAGAAGAATAAAGGCCATAAGAGGAAAGTTGCAAAGATATTTAGATTAACCTGAAAAGATGGTTACTTATAGGAAGGGAGACAGATGAGGAAGGAAGATGAGGTGTTTGGAGATAGAGGGGGAAAAAACCCTTTAGTTAAGAAGAATTCGGGTTCAGTTTGTAGCTATGTGGAAAGAACCTGAAGTGAGACAACCTGGGTTCCAAGTCCAGTTTTGCCACTTCCTTGGTGTGAGAATCAGGCGAGCTGCTGCCTTCCTGTGTAGCACTTTTTCCCTTGTTAGAAATGGTGATAAGACTCTTACTTCCATTGGGGATCAAATCAGGTCAGTAAATGTGCCTGGGAAACAACAGACCCCTGTGCTAGAAAACACTGGGTACCAGCTCAGTAGACCCTGCCTGCTGGCATGAAGTGTGAGGAGCCTTGCTTATTAATCAGCATCCTCCCTCATCGCCTGACTTGGGAGGGTGACATTCCGGAGTGCTCTGCTCTGCTCCTGATGACAAGTTTCATCTGTACCAGCTCTACCCCAGGCTCCATGCTCTTCCATCTACCTGGAAGCTTTCCTCCTTCCTTTCCTGCTTGACAAACTCTGTCTCCACCTAGTTCCTCTTTCCTCTTCAAAGAGCCCATTGCAAACTGTACCTATTTTCTTTAAAGTCTACTACCTTATTGTGCTGCCTCCCAGTTTAAAGGTCTTCTGTCCCTCCTATATGTGAGTCCTCTCAAGTTGGATCCATACTATAGGACTGGCCATCGTACAGGAACTTACCAAAGAAAAGTGATTAACTAAAAAAAAAAATAGTAAAAAGAGTCTACACCAATAAGCACATGAAAAGATGCCCAGTGACAACAGACAACAGAGAAAAGTGAATCAAAATGATAATGAGATATTTTACACTCAGGGTGGCTATCATTAGAATAAGATGGAAAAAAAAATTAGGATGGTAAAATTTTTAATATAAAACATTTCAATTAAAAATACCTACTAGGGCCGGGGATTTAGCTCAGTGGTTCTGGTGCCTGTCTTGCAAGTGCAAGGACCTGGGTTTGATCCCCGGCTACCACATACAACACTGGGTGAGGAGACTCATGCCCAGCAGCAATCAGTACCACGTACCACAGTGCCGGGCGTGGTGGCTCACGCCTGTAATCCCAGCACTTGGGAGGCAGAGGCAGGAAGGTTGCTGTGATGTGAGTTGGAGGCTGAGCTCAGGGCCAGCCTGAACTACAAAGCAAGACCTTGTCTCAAAAAAAAAAACAAAAACAAAAAACACTATTAATTGTGAAATGCCTACTACATATAGGATCCTATCATGCAGCTCTTCACATATATACTACTACATCTAATAACAACCCTGAGAGTAAGTGTTCTTACATTTTTAAAAAATGATTCTCAAACATGGGTGCACATATGTCACTGTGATATGAATCCATGTTTATAGCAGTTCAGTTTGTGAGTGCTAAATCTTGGAAACAGCCCAAATGTCCATCAACTGGAGACTGGAAAAAGAAGATGTAGTTTTTTAATAAAATGAAGTATTACTCTGCCACGAAGAATGATAAGTTTGAGTCATTTATATTCAAATGGCTGTACCTTAAGGATATACTCATAAGCAAAATAAATAGGTCACAGATATGTAAGTACCATATCTTTTCTCTGATATGAGAAACTGAAAATGTAAATGAGTTCTAGAAGTAAGATAGATATTGTAAAACAGAAATTATTTAAAGGGAAATGGAGGTACAGGTAGGTAACAAAGGGAAAGAAAAAAATATGATGGTTAAAAAAAAAGGAAGCAAAGCTTATGTATATGGAAGGGGTTATAGGGTGGGTAGGGGAATGGGACAAAATGAGAATCAAGTCATGTCATATACTGGTGCAAATTGTCAGTGTGATCATGATGTGTATATAAAATGTACCTATTTCACAATTTTAAAAATGACTCTCAAAGAGAACCCCCTCCCTACAGTCACCTAACAGGTAAGATTCAGAGGCAGATTTAAAGTAGATCTGTTCACCTTCCAAGCTAAGCTCTGTCTACTCTAATCACATGACTGGAACATGGCAGAGACAGAGTAAAAGCTGAATGAATGAGTGAATGCTGGCCATAAACAGAGACATCCAAACCCTCCATCCTAAAGCTGAAGTAGAAGAACACTTTACTTCTGTCCTCTGGTCAGGCCACTCTGCTCCAAGGACTCTCTGGAGAGGAGTAATTACTGCCAGGCACGACAGGCACAGGTGTCTGAGGAGTCTGTGTAGCTCTGAGGTGAGAGGAGTAAGCTCCGGTAGGGATCTTCAGTTACACAAACCTAACCTCGAACCACATACACCTCACCTGGAACTACACGCACCTCTCCTGGAACTACATGCACCTTTCTGGTGGTACATGTACTTAGCCTGTATCCTGGTGGCTTCAATGCTTAGCTACATGGAGCCTGAGGCCCCTCTGAGACCTCACCCTTTCCTGGTCCCATCCTAATATTCTTCAGTGTACTCCGTGGCCCATGCTACCTAGAAGAGTGTCCTGTATGATCTCTCCGGAGAGTCCTCTCACTGTTTTCTGCAGGCAGCTCGCTCACACAGCCTCTGTCCGGGATGAGCATATTGCCAAGAGATCTGGCCTTTCACACTCATACAACTCGTTATGTGCAGAGATCCCAACCAGAATGATTCCCCGAGATGCTGAAGCACACAGGGCAAGCCTGTGCTCTCCACGCTTCCCTAACTCTTCTCAGGAGTTGAACGTAGATGCCTTACATGCCTAACGTCTAACTCAGAGAAGATGATGACTAAACATCCAACGCCATTACAAAAAGTGAAAGAAATGGAGGGAAGGGGGGGCCCCAATATCTAATTAAAAGACTTTGAGAAAGGTCGCCCTGGTTTGGAGTTCTGGCTCTGCTATATACCATGGGAGGAAACACAGGCAAGTTACTCAACCTTTGCAAGTTTCAGATTCACTATCAGCCAAGTGGGGATTAAGAAATATTTTCAAAAGACATCGTACATGTCAACCCCCAAGCACAGTCACGAATGTTCAGTAAACACGCTACTCTTATGGGTTGTATGTTTGGCTTTGTCCCACGGGATAGAGAACCATGGCAGGTATTTGACACAGATTGAGACATGATGAAAGAGGTGCTCTAAGGAGATTTATGTGCCAGGGGTAAGCAAGATGGATGGGGTGTGAGGAGGGGAACCAACACAGGATGACAAGGAGCTATAACTCTTGGCTGGTTACGTTAATGAAGGTGAACGGTGGTGTGGATCACCTAAGACAGCAAATATTTCATGTGGCATTTTAATGTGACTTTGGAATATCTTTCTAGCTTTGAATTCCAGGAAAATATCAAATAAACTAGTGTGTCACTGGGAAGAGTAAATATTCTGCCTTTGCAATTAAACCAAGTTTAAAGTCAAATAAAAAATCTGCTTATAATAAGAAATAAATATGTAGCCTCTGAAGAGACAACTTATGACTCTGTGGTGTCCAGGACAAATGGGAAGATTGCTGTTTTGGCTCTCATTTTACATGAAATCAAGCTGGATAATTAAAATAATCCAGTGTGAGAGAGTTTAATTTGGTGTGGGTTTGTTAGCTAGGATGAAATTCTGAAAGGCTAAATATAAAGTGTTTAACAAAGGTTTTGTGCTGTTTTATAAATATCTATATGCGAATTTCAAGTTTTTCAACGGCACAAAAACCTTGTGAAGTCTTCTGCTTGCATTCGAAAACAGATATGCCACAGAGAAGGCAAGCACATTGCATTCTCTGGCCTCTGGTGCTTATTTTTATACAATCCAAGGCAGATAAAATTCTTAAGTTTTAAGAATATATCTAGCCCAGGGAACAAAAGGAAGACACCCCTGCTGCAGTATATCAGAAAAGAATCGGGAGGCTCTGGGTGGAGGCCTGGTTTTCCCCCTGACTGAGAGACTGTCCACTCTCCTGCTTTTCTCTGTGAAACATGGGGAGTAGCCTGGCAACCCTCCACAGGTCCTTCTGGCTGTGACTTCTAGACAAGCACAGGGACTTCAGGTCTCTTTCTTTTCTGCGCACTGCAAGATAAGAGTAGATGACCTGTAAGATTCCTCCAGTGAGTGTGTTGGAAGAAACATCCTAGTGAGACCACTCAAACAGGGAGAGAGGGAACTGTCAGATACATTTCAGGTCTCCTTGCCACACTGTTGGCCCTGGCATGGGGCTGGGCACAAAGTTAGGATTGGTACTCTGCTGGGTCATTTGTCAGGCTGGCCTCATATGCTTCACTGGGACTGTTTCCAGGGTATAAGTGGCCCCAGCATAGGGTCACTGAGGGGTGAGGTACAGCAGGAAACGGTAAGCCTTCCATGCTTTAGTTTAGACCTAGGTGAATTTAACCACCCCTCTCGTTAAATACGGCCGCTCTTCCAACTCCTTTTAACCAAAACTGGTACCGGAACTCTGCAGACACTTTTTCTCCCAGCATGCAGCACAGTTTCTCACAGCTGTCTATATTTATTAAGTATCTACTATCTGCAGGACATGTCTCCACATTAACTTGGTAAATAACATGGCAGGCAGGCGAGTGATTACTATCACTCTGTTCCAGAAAAGCACCAATATCTTGGAGAAGCAGAATAATCTCCCAAGGAGATTACAGCAATGGAGTTACAATTTGAATCCAGACTGTCTGCTTTCAGAGTTGATTCTCTTTCATCTCTCTACTATTTCTTCCATAGTACTTAAGGAAGTGATCTAGAAGTTACTTCACCAAACTTTCCCTACAGTTAAGGCTCCATTCTAAAACATCCCGCTCTGCCTGCCACCATGCTGAAGCCCTTGCCATTTTTCAGTGCTCTCTCTGCTACTATTTTTGTATCTATTAGTCCCTGTGATTCCACATCCTGACCCTAACTCAGCTTTCTGGATCCTTATCTCCCTGGTGTAGAACTCAGAAACTTAAATGCTACTGGTACCAAATAACAGAATATCCCAACACAAATCTTTTCTTCTGTCTAGGGAGCTGTCCCATATTTCACCAATGAGTAGTGAGGAAAAGGAAGTTACCATATGGTTCAACAAACAAACAAACAAAAAAGCCTACATCAGGGATCCACAGAGCTCTCTTCTCATTTGGGTTCCAGGACACACGTGTCCCCCCGTTATCCCTCCAGTCTGTTTGCCTCTGAGTGTCCCTTTCCTTCCCAGTCACCTATATAGGTCTTTCTCAACTGTGCTCTTAAAAGCGAGTGTTCTGAAGAGCTCTGCTCTTCTGTACTTCTCGCTCTGTGCACGTTCCCACTCTGACACCATTCTCCTCATGGTGAATGACTTCCAAACTGGGTCATCTGCTTGAAGAATTCTTCTGCACTTTGGCCCACAGCCTGAATCACCGTCCTGGCATAGCCATGATGATGTTCATGAGCCACAGCATTCAACAAGTCTCAAATGAAACTCACAATCTCCCAGAAGCCACTCTCATTGTGTTCCCATAAGAGAGGAAAGTTCAGATCACACCACAGTGGTCGCGCACATCATCACGGCCAGTCAGTAACCAAGTCTGTGGAGCTTCCTTCTTTAATAAAATTTAGACCATTCATGATTATCACCACCATAACGTGGTTCTCAGAATTTTTTTTTTTTTTTTTTTTTTGCAGCACCAGGGATCGAACTTGGGTCTTTGTGTTTCCAAGGTAGGTGTGGTACCATTTGTGCTAAATCCCCAGCCTGGGTATCATAATTTTTGACTGCAATGACATTTCTCTTCAAGCCTTAGTCTATATAAGACTTAACCCACTTTTTGGTACCAGTAGCATTCATGAAACAGAGTAGCTCTTCAGGGTAAAACAAGAAGACCTAACTCACAAGAGTTAGCTAGAATTGTGCAGGGAAGCTGGAACTTAGCAAATGTTTGGGAAACACATAATGAATAATGCCTGTTCCCCCATAATGCATTGGTTGCAGCATTCAATTGACCACCTAATACAACTCAATACCTGAAAAATTCAAATGAGACCCCCCAAAATCTTCAGGTTATGTTTTTCTGGCATTAAGATCATGTACATATTTTGTCTCTAAGGAATGTATAAGACAATGCAGGTAGAAACAGTGGAAAAGAACTGTTCTGAATTCACAGGCCTCAATTTGAATTCCACTTTTAGTGTTTGTTTTTTTAAATATAAAAGCCAATATGCTCTTGAATAAAAAATAACACATTTAAAAGCAAATCCTCAACTTGCCTGGAACGCTTTTTTCTTCTATCCCATAAACCAGTACTCTAAAGTACTTTGTGGCACATATTACTGAGCTGTAACAAATATGTGGTTCGTGAACATTAAAAATCACATCAGACTCAACCTTCAATAGTTAGCATTCCAGGAGACTCTGCAACAGATGACAGCAGGCAAGTTCCAATCCTTTCTCCCATGTATATCAGCAGAATATGTCAAAACCTAAATTAAAAGTTTTCACTTGCTTATAAAAAAAAATCCTTTTGTTGGCAGCGTCCCATTGATGACATGCAACAGTCTTTGCATATGAAATCGGCTAGTCCCCTGCTTTGCTGCTAACTTTGTATAAGTTCCAAAGCATTTCTGGAGCAAGTGATCTATTTGGACTGACAATGCCAAGCTGGGACCCGAGCCCTGAATGAGCTAAAATTACCAGAGCAAGAAGAACGTGGATTTGGAAGCTATTTTCCCCTAAGTGTGGGGTTTCTCGTAGTTGAGGGAGTGATAAGGAATGTTGACTTTTTCCAGATGAACAAAGTTTAATGAAACCTCAATATCCCGTTGCAGGTTTCTGTTCAGAAAAACAAGCTGCAGCTATAACAGTTCCTGTCCTTTTTCCTCCCCAAACATAAAAAAATGCACTTGTCTTCCCCAAGTGTATGGGTTCAGCGTGGCCTGAGCCATGTGGACTGTGTGCTGCACTCTGCAATGCAGACAGGGAAGGTAGGCCCCTGTCCTAGGGAAGATCACTGTCTAGAAGGAAGAAAGGCACATGGAAAACTAAGTCATAAAATCCATACACAAGAAATAAGAAAGCCAAGAGTTCTGAGGAGGGACTGAGGGAAGAACAGCAAAGGCCTCTGACGCAGGGGCCCCCCTCCACTTTACCTACCTCTGTCCCACAGCCCTCAGGGTGCAGGGCCACAACTCTGCCTGCCCTATGGGGAAGTAAACTCCAGGCAGAGGCCTCAGGTCAGACAATGATTAATCCATCCTTGCTGAATAGCAAGAAACACTACAGGTTTGGGCAAAAAGGAAGGGTGGGCAAGGCTGGTCTGCATGGTTATGAATGCCAGGAGAAGAATCTGAAGCTTTATTCAGCAGGTAATAGGGAGCTATAGAAGGTCCTGAGGAAAGTAGTCAACTGCCAGTGTTTTAGACGATTATTCTGAAAGCAATTTGGAAAATACACTGGAGACAAGACTGAACAGTGAGCAGGCTTTTGCACTAGTTCAAATGAGCAGCCCTGGGTAACTGCGGAGTCAGTCACCATCATTTCAGTTACAGTGTTTTAGATTTGGTGAATTGGTGGACTGACTTATCACAGCACCAGCTCAGGCCTAAGGGAAGCAGTAAGAGGACAGTTGGCCATAGAGGGAATTTAGTGTATCCAAGCAATAATAACACAGGATAGGTACCCAGAGAGCACGATATAGGATTTAAAACCCTAAGCACAGGAGAACTAATTTTGACCTCTAAAAAAACTAACTTTAATATCATGAGTAAGCTGGATTGCAATTAGATAATGGTGAGCTCTCTACACAAGTATCTTCTCACTTTCACGACCTGCTTGACCAATAAATGTAAGTAGAGGTCATGGCTCAATGGTGAGTCAAACCTTGAGTCATATGGCCTTTCCAGGGCAGACTGGAGTTCCTTTGAGAGGATTTCCTCAAGTAAATGACAACACAAGGGCTAGCTGGGGAAGTATGTGTGCCCTGGAGAAGGGAGGCTGGTATTAGAAGAAGAGGAAGAGTGGAATTAACTTGAAAACTCAGCCTCTGACATTTGTATGACTTGAAAACTTGCCTTGTGTTGTAAGCTTCATGGAAAGCTTATCCTTTCCTTTTGCTCCGTCCAAAACCATGTGGTATGGCTAAGCAGAGGCCCAGAATGAAGGACCTGTGCTCCACATGTGGCTTTGGCCTTTGCCAGCTGTACAGCTCTAGGTAAATCTCAGTGTCCTCATCTATCAAATAGAAATAATAACTACAAAAGTCTCTAACAAAGAATCACTGAGAGGACCAACAGGAAGAACGCACGGCCACGTTTATTGGTTTTCCTTGAATTAGAAGTGCATTTTGGTTAAAAAAAAAAAAAAGCCACACACTAGAGTCTGACACACAGTGAAATCATGGTGTAAGCCACACTGGGCAACAAAAGTTCAAAATCTCATAGCAGCTGGCTTTGACATTCCCTGTGGATAAGAAGAGGTATACTTCAACACGGCTCTGGGTTGCCCTGGGAAAACACTAAGAAGACTAACACATTTCTCACTGAATGACAAAGGGACACTGAAGCTACTACCTCTAAAGCCCTGCTTATTGCTACCTAGGAGGAACAGGTAGTAACTAATGGCACTCCACAGACATAAAGTCACCTGACTTCTTCCTGAGGAGCCACCACCTCATACACGGTGCACGTACACAACTGTATCTCCAGCTAATAGATGACAAATGAGCTCTTGAAGAAGAAGCCACTGTAAGCATTTTCAGAGCCAACCAGTTTCAGTCAACATGGGGTTTCAAGATACACGGGAGAGTTCTCCCAGGGTACATGAATCCCCAAGCCCACCTCGGCCCTTCTAATCAAATTTGCACCTAGGGCAATGGCTCTAATTTAAACATTAACCAGCAGATTGTGATTCCAAATGTGGCCTTGCCAACATCAAGTTGTTGTCTTTTGTTTTCTCTTTCTCCTCCCAAGAAAAAAAAATGAAGAGAGGTGGGAGGACATACATTGCTCAAACTAGCACCACACTTCTCTGCATCTGCTCTGCTAATTTGTAGATGTTGCCAAGGTTTGCCTGTTTATTTGTTGATTCATAGTAACCTCGAGAATTTATGAACGTTTCAACATGAAGAAAGAATAGTTTATAGGTTCAAAATTCATGGATTTTTAGACCAATAACTATATGGAGCTCACTTATGAGGATTTGTGATTTTAAAATCAACTGTGGTTGGGGACTTGTATCAGCCACACTGGCCTCTCTGCAGTGCCTGAAGAGTCAAGCACAGTGAATGAATGTCTGTTGAGTGAATGGAGGCAAACAGTCGTCATGTACTAAGGCCCTTACCTCTGACATGCATCCCCTCCACTATCCGAAGCTCCTCCATATCCGAAGCTCCTCCAGAGCTAAGAGTGTGACCCAAAAGAAAGCATGCTGTCTTTTCTTCTAGCCAAAGGGAAGCTAAGGTTACAACTTAGTTATAATTTCTTCAGGCCTATCCTCTCGGGGAATAAATAACAAATCCCTTTTCAAGTAATTAGCAGCAAGCAAACAAAATAAAATCTAATCAGCTACAAAGAGTTTCCTTTCCTGAAAACTACTTCCTTTCAGTCAGTCTTCCCGGCCCCACTGGGTGTGGATGGCCTGCTAGCCTTAGGCTCAGGGCTTATCAGGCAAGTGGTAAGTAGCTCAGGGAATCCTGCTGGTGGGTTTCTAGTTGCTCCACTCCTTAACTCCCACAAACCTTCTTTCCAGTTGTAAAGTAATGTGGTGGAAGTGAATTTGACTCATGAGGCTGAACTAACATGCCCCGGGACCCAGGGCAAGTCAGCATGATATTTGGTGAGTTCTTCATATTTTAGGCTAAAGAGGAAACAATAGGAAAGGCCTCAAAAATACAAAATCCTGACAATGTCTTCATTCAAGTTCTAACACTGGATGTTCTCTCCCAGACAGAAAGCAAAGATAACTGTCTCTGCCCTCTCTAGGGCACACTCTTAGACCAGCAGCTAAGAGACTGCTCCCCACCCCATCTTCTTCCCTGCACCTCTCTACCTAAATCTTCTGGAACTAGTTCTGAAGAGGAGCAGCTGTCTTCTCTAAAAAAAAAAAAAAAAAAAAAAAAAGAGTCTGTATAGAGTCTGCCTGGCAGGTACAAGAGTATATGAAACTGAGAGGCTGATTTTAGCTTACCACCAACCAAACCTCAGTTTCCTCATTTGCCATATAAGGATGAGACCACCTGCTTCCAGCCCTGAGTGAGCAGAGAGGAGAGAGAGGTCCACCCTCACTCTGACCTAGAAACTCAGCTCCCACCCAGGGACGCTTGTGACACACTCAGAAAGGGGCGTGGAGACTAAAGGTGGCCTCAGTCCCTTGCTTCCTTACCTCTGCCACCCGGCCAGGGGATGCCAGGGGACGGGAGGGGAGTGGTGTCTCCACGTGTACTGAGGTTCAGGGCCTCCTCAACCGGTCCAGGTGGGACAAGGCCGTCACAGATTCCTTCCCTGAGGAGGGGCTTCCACCAGCCGACCTAACCACATCTGCCTTGCTCCTCAAGGCAAGAACACCAAGAACCTTAAAGGGGCAGAGAGCGGCAGCTTGAGAAACTTACAGAGGAGGCAAGGTGCAGACAGGGAAGGAACCAGGAGAGAGGTAAAGCGAGGATGAGGAGAGAGAGATGATGGTGCAAACCGGCGGGAAGAGAAAGGGAAAGTAAAGGAGCTGGGAGGAATCAAAGAATCAGAAAGAGGAGGACAAACAGACCAAGAAATGAAGGCAGACTGACAGCACGGGAGCGTCGTCAGGGCAGCACAGAAGACAAAGGGGATCTTCTGGGTTTTAACTGGTCTGGCCTCTTAGGGACACCCCTCTCCACCAAAGCAGAGCCCAGGGCGCCAAAGGAGGTAGGAGCAAGCAGTGGCTGCCCCGGCCCCTTCCGCCCCGGGCACCCGGCCACCCACGTCCCAGCCCCGCGGGTCCCCAAGTCCCTCCCGACCCCTCTCACTCACCTGCCAGCGCCAGGATCTGGGCCTTGTGAAGCAACAGCGCGCCCCAGTCGCGGGGGGCGCGCGGGGGGCTCTCAGGCCCGGTGCCCAGCTCCTCCGGGCCCCGGTACACTGCGTACACCTTCTGGTTGTCAAAATCCAGCCGCGAGCGGGGGCTGAAGTCGCGCACGCAAGACACGGGCAGCGCGTAGCAGACGTTGTCCTCCAGGAACCGCACAAAGGCGTACATGGTGGGCGCCGGGGGCGGGCCCGGTCCGGTCGGTGAGCCCGCGGGGCGGGCGCAGAGGTGGGGACCGGCTGGGGGCGCGAGCGGCGCAGCCCGGCCGGAGGGGGGGCGGCTCCCCGGGACCCGGGCTCCCCCACTGTTATTGTTCCTGAAAGCACCGCTCTGCCAATCGGCTGCTCTCGCCTGGGCACGGAAAAGGGAGGGAGGGGAGAAAGGGGGGCGAGGGGCGGATGGGGGGGCTGGAAGCGCACCGCCACTCGCAAAGTCAGACCCGAGCAATCACAGCCGGAGTGCGATTCGAGGAGGGAGGGGAGGGAGCACAGAGAGTCACTTGGGATAATAATAGTAATAGTAACAATAGCACTGCAACGGGAGAGTGCAAAGCACTGACTGAATTCACACGTGGCCAGGATTTTATAGCTTCAACGAATGCATTCGAAACGAATTGCGTCGCAACAACGGTGTACTGCGAGGAAGGGAGAGCCCAGAGGAGAACGCGGAGGCGTGGGTTGAGGGCAGTAGTGCTGGATCCCTAGGTGTAAACTTGCGCTTCCAAGCAAGCAGAAGTTTGGAGTGTTTTACATTTAGCCATCTTCTTCAGTTCCTTTAGTCCTTCTTCCGGTTTTCTTATCTTTTTCTTCCTATTTCCTTTCTTATTTATTTGTTTATTTATTTTCCTCCAACACTGTCAGCACTGGCGATGGTAGGGTCACCCAGCCAGAAACATTCCCCCAGAGCTGCTGCCAAACAAGTTTTGGCCGGAACTGGGCATATCTGGGTTTTCCAGTTGGACCAGCCTGCTGGTGTAGCATAGGGTTTATCCAGAGCTTCTTTCACCCTAGGGAGGCAGCAGCATCTTTCTCCGCTCTGATGCCTCTTTCTGCCTTGGAGCAGAGACCAGTTGGTATGAAACAGAAAGTCAAGGACTCCAGGGACCCACAGCAGCCAGGACCAGGGATTTCTGGAGTTCCTTCAAGAGTTCAGTAGTGGTACTCCATACAAAAGTAGTCTGCTCTGTCCCTAATATTACGGATAGAAAAGATTTCGAAGGACCCCCTCCCCGCCCCCCGCCACGTGTGTAAAAGTTTGACTGGACTCTGCAGTGTAGCTTGGGGGACAAGGTTTTTATCAGATATGGCTACTTATACTCCATTTGCCTAGTCTAGACCTGGCACTTAGTGAAATAGGTGAAGAAGAAATACAAATCCATATCCATCCATTCATTTTTTTATTCAAGCAGCCATTATTCACTAGGTACAAACCACAAGCCAAATGCTGGCTAGGCACTGGAAATAGATGAAAACACAGGACAAAAGCCTAGACTTGTGATCTTGCACTGTTAGTCATCAGAACTGCCCAAAGTTAGATTATTGTATGAATAACACACCTTTCTCCTCCTTAAAACCTTTACAACCTGCTTTAGGAGTAGTAAGAAAACACAAATAATGATAATAGAGTGAGAAAAGTGTCCTTATAGAAGAATATTTAATGGAGGTGGCAGATGCAATTAAATGTGATACTTTATGAAGTGATTTTAAAGAACCTAACCTGTAACAAAATATAAAAATATAGCAACATGCTAATGGTGAGCGGGCTTCTTATATTGTAGGTGATTTCGTTTTCCCTTTTACTCTTGGATTTAATTTCCTTTCATTCATTATGTTTATGTTCTTATTCTTATTTTCCACAATGAGGCATTACTGTATAATAAAAAAAATACCAGTGAACATTACAAAATTAGAGCACTCCGCTCACATTTCAGATCAGCTACCCTAGTGATGATGAAGATAAGCCAAAACCCTAAAATTATTTCATTGTGACATGGGGTACACTTCATTGAGGTGAGGCCCATCGACACAGAGCCCCTCGCCCTACAAATGGGTCAGATTCAGTTGCCTTAAACCAGCCCACTGGCAATCACACAGAGGCACCCGGACATGACACCCACTCGCTCTGATGCAGATATTGGTCCTATCCTGTTCTACACACTTGTAGAAAAGAGAGGAGCCACTCTGATTTATTGTGACTGATGTATCTTCCTGATTGTGAATTCTTTTGACTGATATTAAATGAGATTTTATCCTAAGAATATATTCCTGTGGTGGTCAAGGGGAAGTAATGTGCAGTAAAGATTTCTGATGATTCACAAGATAATTCGCAGAGTTGGATATATTTAATCAAAGTCTATGAAGCTGAAGACCCTATTTGTAAAACAATTTTGGGTAGCACCACAGCTAGCCTCCTCTGCAGCTAAGGGAGAGGCTTCTCTGTTAGGATCCCGGTTTCATCTCTCAGTCCCTTCTAGCACACTGTACACTGTAGAGTATGCTATACATGAGACAGCATGTTTCAGCAGGTCCTCAACCTTTCCCCACTAAGTGCATGGTGACCTTGCCTTGCTCTGAAAACCAATTCAAACATCATCTCTTCTGTGAAGCTTTCACGAAGCTCTCTCAAATGCCCATAGTCTACAATCTCTTTCTGTTTTAACCCAGACCCACCTTACAATGAGAACTCTCTCACAGTAAATACTACTAACTTTAGCATCCCAAGTAGCTCTCACAAGGCTTGGAGTAAATGTTACCGAGAATAGGTATTAAAGAGAGATACAAAACTGCATGAATACAAACCTTTTGTGTGGTTTTCCTTACAAGTTTATTCCTTCTTTTCAGACCTGGAGCTGATCCCAACTCTGTCTTTCCCATTCCCAATGATCCAAGGCTAAGACATAGATTTCATTCTTTAGATAACACATTCACGAATATGTTAAGTATCATTGCATTCTAAAGTTCAACAGATTCCCTACCCAATACAATGTAAATTATTATTATCATAAGGCAGTAGTTTCATTTTCTGAGAACCTCAAAAGTAGAAAAGAACAAATGATAAAAACAGATGTCAACAGAGTAAACACAGACTCCAGTAGCTTTTGGGTTGAGGTCCTCAGGATGGAGAAAGAACGGTATGCACAAGGTACTCAGGGACACCCACGGGCAGCAACAGAAAAACACCCAGTTCCTGCTTTCTGTGTGCCTCAAAATTCAGTCCACTGAAACAAAGACTTGAAGAACCTACTCTTCGCCATGGTGTACCTCCTCCTCCCATGAAAACTGAGTACACAGTACTTCTTCATTGCCCCAGAGACATCACCCCGG
The DNA here is from genome assembly GCA_004026965.1 of Petromus typicus. NCBI lineage: Eukaryota > Metazoa > Chordata > Mammalia > Rodentia > Petromuridae > Petromus > Petromus typicus. Next base: position 134,203 of record PVIR01000458.1, read on the forward strand.
GCTTTATACAAGCAAAGATTATCCAGACATACAGATTTCAGACTCTAAGGTACAATGGAAAAACATCAAGTCGACCAGATCTTCTCTTCAACATTCCCGACAAATGGTCCTTCATGCGCCTTTTGGACAGTTCTAATATCAAGACAGCTATGACCATCCCTTGACTCCTGCACACTACTCCTCATCACACAGGTCTCTTTTCCTGGCCCCAGGATGGAACCTTCCACCTTGTAGCTGCCATACTAGGTTCACCAAGAGTCTCAAACCAGCCATTCAGATATGGGACACTTGAGGATCTTGTCTCCCAGGCTTCTTCCCAGATACCTTCACTTCCTTCATCTGTCTCTCCTCACCCGGCCTAGTCAGTGATGATAATGGGGATATCTACTTGTCTTCTAAAGTGTATGATAGACTGTGTGTTGTCAGGTACTGTGTATACATGATCTCAATTTCACACTGACTCCTTGAAAAGTCAAGAAAATCGAGCCTCATGGAAAAAGGTTATGGCTCTGGGAGGCTGTGGTTATATTTTCACTTTAGACAGTTCGCTCTAAGAACTGTGAGGAAGGACTGGAAGGAATGCAAGTCTTGAGAGAGAGAGAGGCCAGCGATGAGGCTGACTGTCCTGTCCTGCCCCTTCCCTGACTCTGGCTTTCTGTGTGCCAAATGTACTTTGCCTCTCATCCAAGTCATTTTAATGAAGCAGAACATGTACACATCTGGGGCAGCTTTGCAACCGCATCTGTGTCTCCACTGAGCTCTCCTGTTGAGTTTTACAGAGCTGTGGGTGCATGTCAAGCTCCTCCGCTTTAGCCAACTGAAACATGTTCAGTGGCTGCAGTGGGACTTATGTTTCACATTACTACATGGAATTCTCAGTGTACTTTGCAAAACTATTTTAAGGAGACCTGTGGTCTCTGAATTTTTCAAGCAATTGGAGCGTGTCTTTTCAACCTCTCTGCTAATGATTGATCACATTTTTTCATGATTTTGCTTTTTTTCCTGTGATGTTTTATTTGACTTCTCAAGTCTGTTCTTTTTACATTTTTAAAGAGTAACTTAGGTTCACATAATTGTGGAAGAAGGTACAGAGATTTCCTTTCTAACTCCATCGTGTGTAGCCTACTTATTACCAGCATCCCACTCCAGAGTGATATGTTTGTTACAACTGAAATTTTTGTTTTGTTTTGTTTTTGTTCTTTTTGGTACTAGGGATCAAACTCAGATCTTGTGCTTACAAGGTAGGCACTTGAACCACTGAGGCAAATCTCCAGCCCTACAATTGATGAACATGTAAGGACATATCATTATTACTAGTTATCTATTTTTTACGTTAGTGTTCATCCTCTCTGCAGTACACTGTATAGGTATGGAGAAGTATATGATGACAGGTCCACCATGGTAACATTATAATGAGCGTGTCCACTGGCCAAAAATCTTGTGTTCTCCACCTATTCAACCCTTCCATTTCCACTAACTCTTACTTCTGATAATCACCAGTGATGTGTTATTTCTACCTCTAGAAGCCTAGTTTTCTAAGCTGAGAGGTACCATTAGAATTGCGATGGAGTTTTTCATCATCTCTGTGTATCAGGATTACCTGGAAAACTTAAAAAGAAATCATTCCTTCCTAGGGTCTAGTCTCTGAGATTGATTCAGTTGGTCTGGTGGGGTATGGGTATTGATTATGTATATATTTAATTTCTGGATTATTTTTAAAAACTAGACAAAGTTGAGCACCTCTGAATTAGAACATATTAAGATATCACTCCAGCCATGTAAAAAATTCTTACCAACTCAGAAATATTATTGCTATTTCCAGGGAAATTATGTAAGGCTTTGAAAAGTCAGTGCAACCTTAGGGAAATCATTTACTCTTTCTAATTTACAATTTCTTTATCTGAAAACTGACAGGCCGATAAAGAAGAAATAGTGAGGTGTTAGGCCTTGAATCCAAGTCATGGTCCAGTAAGTGAGGCTGTCCTTAGTATATGTATATCTGTGGGCAGGCTTCTTAATCTCTCCAAATGTTGTGATTTAGATCCAAATTATCCTCTGAAAGCAGTGTGTGTCCAGAGGTGGGTTTTGAGGAGTGAATGAATTATGGAGGTGCTATATCTTAGTTACTGTTGGGAGGTGGGTCCTGGGTGGAGATGGGTAACCTGAAGCACATCCCAGAAGGGCATATATTCCTCAGCCAAATCCTTCTACCATGTTCTTCCTGCCTTGGAATTAGGCAACTGAGAACTAAATCCTCTAAAGACCATGAGCCACAATAAATCTCTGCTCGTTTAAGTTGTGGGCATCAGGTAATGCTCCCAGACACCAACTATCACTTACTTCAGGAGAATATGAAAGCAATTTCTTAGGATTTTCATGATAATTAAATGAGATAACTCATGCAAATTGTTTGGCACAGTGTCTGACACTTTGGGAGTCCTCAAATAATCAATTGTTGCCATTACTGTCATCATAACAACTACTATAGTTATAGTTATTATAAGAAAACTTTAAGATAATATCCCATATATTGGAATGTATTTCCATATGTTGGAAATTCTTACCTCAAATGTGACAGAGTATGATGCTTAATAAGTTCTTACTGAACCAAACTGAACATTCTAAACTGAATGGTGTTGGTGATTACTCAAGAAGCATCTCAGAGAACCTTCACCCAAGTTTCATCTCCCTTCATGCCGAGCCTGTGACCACAGCTTTCTGATTTCAAAGAAGCTTTCATGTCTCAAAGATTCAAGATTCTCTGAGGCTCTGGCTTTACTCTACCTGCAGGATTCATTTCCAAGATATTCCATTGTGGGCCATTCATTCTTTCACCCTGATTTTTGTTCAGTATTTTTTTAGGAGAAATAAAAATACATACACTATATAAAATGTAAAACACAGAAGCAATTACAACAACCTCAAGCTTTATAAATGTCACCTGGGCTTGAAATTCAAATCAAGTTGACCAGAGTCAAATTCAACCAGTCAGATCTTGGTTATGTGATGAGCTCATGGAGGTCACACAGGACAGTTAGTTGCACAGATTATCTGGATCTCAGTATTGGGCTCTAGCAGGATACACTGTTCATAAGCAACCCAAACAAATTCCCACTGGCTAAAGATAAAAATTATGAGTAGAAGAGATCACCACAAAGGAACATCTGATTGGTTTTAAAAAGAAAAAAAATGAGGCTACATTGGAAAAGAGTAACTTACCTAAATTCAGACTTTCAGTTAAGGGTGAAGTCCTTTGAGAAGCTGCCTCTGGTGGTTCCCCAGGTTAAATGAACTCATCTTGTGTTTTTTCAGGTGAAATGTCACTTCCCCAAGAGTCCTCTCTGACTTGCTTCCCCTGTCTCTCTCCACAGACCAGCTCCTGTCACTGTTGAGTACTTCCACAACTTCTAGTTTTCTGCATGGAGTTTATCTTAACATATTTACTACTGACTTTCTCTGTTATTCAGTCAAGAGCTCCATTATAGAAAGAACTTATTTTCTTCACTCTTAGAGCCTAGGACTTAGCCTGACATACGCAAGAACCTAAATAAGATAGTTATGGAATGAGTTAAGGTCTAAAACAATTCTGGAGAAGAAAAAGGCCCTCAGAAGCAGGAGAGAGAAGAATATTAGGGGTTCTCCTTAAATTCTTCCATCTAACCTTCCTTTTGTGAGGATCTCTTGCTTCAGTACCTTTACCATGCCTAGGTCCCACAGTCAGACTCAAATACCAAGAAAAACCCTTTTCCTACTTTTCTCTTAGCATACGGCGACAAGATGTTAGTTTCAAAAATTTTTTTCTAAACATTAAGTGAGAATAAGAGAAATAATTATAGAAAAACACAGAGAAAAAAGTCACAAGCCTTTATAGTTATATACACTATTATCAATAATGAAAGAGTAATATAAAGAACCATACTGACACAGTCTATGGGCTTCCAGGAAACAAACGGTGATTCTGCCTTACCCATGAGGCTGGGATTCTTTGTCACTCTGTGGTTGGTTTATGTCATTGACTAGATAATCCCATACTCAGGGTGATGATTCCTGTCTCATTTTAATGTTCCGTTGATTCCAAAATTATTTCAGAGGTGACAGGTTAGCCTTCTCTCAAGAAGCACTTGTTAATTCTCTGATTAACTTGTCTGTTCAACCCAACACTCCTACGATTCAAGATACCTGCCCTTTCTAAGTCCTCAGAGCCGAAGCACACCCCACAGTGTCATTCATTGTAACTCCAGGCTGCCATTCTGGATCAAAGGCATAAGTGGCAACATTCATTCTAGGGTGAAGTCATCTCCAAAGTACATAGAAAATGATGCATTCCAATTTTCTTAAGAATGTCTTTTAACCACACCATAAATTCAATACAAAATCAGAGGAAAGGAATGAAAACAGAACTAACCATTGTTGATTTCCATGACAAGAACTGTACCGGCTGCTTTGGTTCTTACTTCTTCTAACTTTTAAAAAATACTTCTTAACAGTGTACTATTATTATTTCTGCTTTGTTTTGACAAGGAAACTAAGACTTAGAGAGGTGATAGGCATTATTTAAATCATATGGAGAACATCTGAACCTAGGTTTCTTTGATGGAAAGCTTGGGTTTTGATGATTGTTTTGAAATTGGCCTTAACCCAGAGTTTCCTGAGGAAGTAAGGATTTGAATTAACTGTGAGATTTAATTCCTGCTGCTCTTTTCCTAGAGGTTTGAATCCCTATCTAGAAATCTGAATGCCAGTGTCTATCATTCTAAGCATTCATATTTTGAATAACTCATACTTCCATCATTACTTAAAGATTTGACCACATTATCTGGTATTTATTAAATCATGACCCCCATTGTATCAGAGACTCTGAAGTTTTGAACCTCTCTGAGGTTACCAAATATTCAAGCAGATGCCTATTATTTTATAGGCCCTGTTAATGGTCAGAAAGTTGGTAATCTCTTGTTATTGCAGAGCTTGTGTGGAAGCTATTTTGAAACAAAAAAGAAAAGATTAGATACCTCCAGCTCTGTAAGAAGTTATCAGTCTCTTTCCATAACCCACAAGTTTTTTTTTAACCTGACTTTTGATTGGAAATACCAAATTAAGCATAGGAATAATAACAGTGAATATTTAAGGAATCTTCCAGGCTTCACATATATTTCTCATTTAATCTTCAAAAACAATCCTGCATGACAGGTGCTATATTACCCTTAGACTTGTATAGAAAATCATGCATGTTAGGTAATTTTCCCAAGGCTGCACAGGAGTAAGTGGAGGAGCAAGGATTCAAACCTAGATAGGCTATTTATCTCTAGCCCTGACCTTGGTCTTCAACTCCAATTATGGTTCCTTCTGAGTCTGATTCTTCTCTCGTTGAGGGGACTTGTGCCCTTCTAGCTAGGACAGGGAGATACTGGACACCCATTATCACAGGGTCACATGCTGATTTCTCCAAAGTTGTCCAGACCACTTTGGTTGGTACAGATAAAACTCTGGCAAGCACTAACATTTAGACTTCCCAAGGAGGACCCTAGAATTCACTGATAGTTACATCCTATATAGTGGTGGCTAGATGTGTTTACCAGATCACAATATGAGTGCTGTCTTTTTAAAATTTCTTTTTACTCGTATATGTTTGTAGCATGACATGTTTATATTCCTTGTATGGAGTTGGTACAGGTACATAACACATTTGATTACTTTTCTTGTCCCGTTTCAGTCCCTTCCATCTTTCCTACATCTCCTCCACCTCTCGATCCCCTTCCCATCTGAGAAGGATCTACCTCTTCCTATTTTCTATCTTTTATCGTGATTTTTATTTATAATTTAGATTTTTTATATAAGAGAAACAATATGACATTTAAGCTCATCTAATTTATTTAATTTAGCATCATTTACTCAAAACTAATTTCCTTATTTAATAATACAAAAGGACCACCTATTATTACCTACTGAAATAAAGAGTTCATGACCTCCAAGTTTTTATATTATGGAGGAAAATGACATATATATAATATGCAACACATTTTCTTTTCCATTTATTCTTTTAGTACTGGTAGTGGATATGTTAGACAGCAGAACATCAAAACTTTGCCTCCCTTTTTAATTATCAGTCACATCTTTACTACTATGGAAAATATATAGCAAAAGTATTGAAGAAAGAGATCATCAATTAAGTGTGAGGCATTAAAGAAAAAAGAATGGACAAGAGAAATGCATGTGGGGACATAAGACCCTGGGTAAAGTGGCCAGAGAGAATCTTATATCAGTTGATAAGGCAAAGCACGTAACTAGCCAGGAACTTGCCTCCCCCCCACCCCCCTGTGTGATCTGTGTCCTGCCTCACTGGCCGGTCTTAGTCTATATGGTCACTGAGTTCTAGGACTCAATCTGGAGAAGTGATGTGGCTGAGGAAAGGTGCAAACTGCATGACCTGTGACCTTGGCTTTGGGTTGAGTTATTGCTCCATTTCCCGGGCACGGTGGGGCCTGGAAGAGTCTCTGCTTTTCAGTTTTTGAACTGTCAAATATAACCTGGAAAGACTGTCATGATGTTTGACTGACCTAGTCCAGTAAACTGCCTGGCAAGGACAGCTCTTCACAAAGTAGGCTCCAAACATTATTGGTTGCCTTTTTCATTTTTATCCTCTGAGAGTTTCTATTACTTTTTCCTTTTCAGGAGGCCATAAGACAATGACAAACACTGTTTTTTTGGGAACAGTTAGTTTTTGAGTCAGATATTACTTTTTCTCTTTCTCTGATGGCTGAGTAGTATTACTGCATATGTACCACTCACAGTCCCTTCCTGGCCAATGAGGCTAGTCTGCCTTACTTTAGTAACCTGAGAGTTTTACCAAGATGTACTTCTATAAAGTTCTTGTCCTTTAACTGAGATTAGGGTTTTATTGCCTGCTCCTAAATACCTTTAGATTTTATATATTTATATCATGCTTTTTAATTGTGAAACACAATGTTCTCAATCATAAAAAGGATGAATTATATTATGCCTTTCTGTCTCCCTTTTTGGGTTCTTTTCTTATCTCCTTGCTTGAATTTTTCTGATGCTCTGCCTTATATCCTAACTCAGAGATGCTAGCTTTGAAAATTGGGGAAGACTCTCAATTCCCTTAAAATTCATTATTTACTCATTCACTCACTCATTCACTCACTCATTCATTCATTTACTATTGGACAATTTGTTGCCAGGTTGTATGTCAAAATACCTGCTAAATACTGAGATTTAGTAGAGAACTGCACAAATGAGTTCTTTTATAAAACAGGAAAATGATGCAGATGAAAAATAACACAGAGATTCCGTTTCACTCCACAAAGAATGGCTGCTATCTCAGAATTGACCAGCAACAAATGTTGGCGAGGCTGCGGAGAAAAAGAAATCCTTCTCTACTGATGGTTAGGAATGTAGACTCATACAATCCCTGTTGAGTTCAGTGTAGAGATTCCTCAAAAAGCCAGGATTAGAGGTCCCATTTGACTCTACTATTCCTCTGCTAGGTATATACACAAAAGAATAAAAAGATTCATATCACAGTGACATATGTGCACCCATATTAACAGCAGCTCAGTTTGTGATTGCTAAACAACCAAAATGTCCATCAACTGGAGACTGGATAACAACGATGTGGTTCTCTTATAGAATGGAGTGCTACTCTACCATAAAAATGGTAAGATTGAGTCATTTATGTTTAAATGGATGTACATTCAGGATATCCTCATAAGTGAAATAAGGTCACAGATGTGTAAATATCGTATCTTTTCTCTGGTATGAGAAAATAAAGATGTAAATGAGGTTTAGAATATATAGTAGATATTATAAAACAGAAAATATTTAAAAGGAAATAGGGTGTAGGGGTAAGTAACAAGGGGAAAATAATGTGATGGTAATAAAAAAAGGGAACAAAGCTGATGTATATGGGGTGGGGGGTGGTAGGGTGGTAAGGGAATGGGAAAAAATGAGAATTAAGTTGTGTCATATACTGGTACGAATTCTGAATGTTGATGTGATCATAATATGTACATATAATGTACCAATAAAGATTTGAATTTGAAAAAAAAAGGGAAAATGAAACTTTTCTTATAGGATTATTGACAGGAATAAATGAAAATATATAAATTATATTATGATTTATAATTAAATCATTATAAATGAGATTATAAATGAGGAATAATGAGAATATATTATATTATTATATGGCATACAAAAAGGGTAGTTTATTGAACATCTTTACTTTGTTCCTGGTATTGTCAGGTACTTGATGCATCTTATGATAATAATTGTTTTTAAACTCTGCTTTACAGACACATCACCTGAAGTTTAGGGTGAGAAAGAGAGGGCCCAAGTCATCTAATGGATTCAAAGCTGGTATGAAGTCCACGTGGTTCCCACTCTGCTGCCTTTCCTCCCTTGTGCCTGTGTGTCATTTGTCATTCATGTACAATCCTAGCAGCTGTTCTCTTGCTGATATGATATCTCTGAAAGCCCCAATAAGGTAGACTAAGAAGCGATGGCCTGGAAAACCCAAATCTTGTTCCTTACTTCTTTAGGGAATAAATGGCAAAGAAGTCTCATAAAGAGAAAGAGAGAGAGACATACCCAGTAAGCTCAATGACTCCAAGTCACTGGGGAAGATCTTAGAAGTCTTCCAGCAACCAGATTCACCAGCCCAGGGGACAGCTGAGCCATAGACTCAGCAAGAGGAACATCCTTTCTCCCAAGTTAACCAATCTCTGCTGCTATGACCTTTTAAGATGAATGCTTAAAACCCTACTCCTGACTCTTAGCACTCCTCGGGTGGAGGCAAACCTCAATTGCACAAACACAAAAGCTATAATTTTCCCCTTGAGATGCTCATTGTCTATCCAAGGAAGAAAGAGTGCCAGAAAATGTTCACTTAGGGCCTGCACATGCTCAAGAAGCTGAGAGCAGAGCAGAAAGTAGAATCACCACACTTACACTTGGCAAAGGTGCTGCGCAATTGCCCCGAGCTAGACATTCTGGATCTATGCACCCTTTTCTCTTCCATCTCTCAGCTGGGATGGGTCACAGAGGGAGCACAAATAGATCTGGCATAGGAGCCAGGAGGGCTCTGTCTACATGTTTTTAACTTTCCTTTGATATGAAAAAGGGAAAAATTATGCCAGAAAGGGCTTGCTGCCACTGAGAAAAACCTGAGAGGGTTACCATAATGAAAAGACAGACCTAAAGAAGCAAAGCAGTGCTTTGCAGGCAAAAAAGGGAAAGGGAAAAAATCTTTTCCTTGGCATACAGAATTTTTATCCTGAAGGTTCTTTTTTTCTTTTTTTTCTCTTTTCTTGGCAATGTGAAAAACACCTTAAAATAGAGTTATAAAACAGAAACAGATTCTATAGAAGTAAGAAATGAAGACTGGTGGCTTCAGACTTCAGACAACTTATAACTCAAATTTTTCCTTCTAGAGATGATGAAACTGAAGCCAGAGGGACAATGTCTCCTCCCGAGTTAAAACATGTGTCAATGACCTAACTAGTACCATAGCCCAGTTTCCAATAGACCTCTCATCTGCAGTTTTTAGTAAAGGACAACCTCATTCACTCCAAGGGCATTAGCTCACCTAGTCCTAGAGCAGCATTTAAGTCAGAAGTGTCAGGCCTAGCATTGGAAGAAGCCCTATTAGCTGGAAAAGAAGTGTGGAGAGGATATATTTATTCTCTCTCCTTAAGATATATTTATTCTCTCCCTATCTTTAAGATCTAAATTCAGTTTGGAGGCTGTATCTCTCTTCAGTACTTACCCAATAGAGTCCATATCCAACAAGAAGTGCTACCAATTCTTTTAACACTTTGCACAAAGCATAGACTCACTCCATCTGGAAGGAGGGCTTCCTCAGGCATAGAGCTAGGGTAGTCAAGACTTACAAAGGGCTTTCACTACAATAAAGGTAAAAGATAAGGTAGTAGAAAGAGAAGAGTGATTAAGCTTTGATTAAATTAAATCTCGGCTTTCTGCATTGGCTGTGCAACACAAACAAATGACTTATTTGGTTTCCTCACATGTGGGATGGGGGAAAACAGAAAAATGAACTAGTTCTAGAATTCTTAGCATATCTGATAACACTAAATGAGCCAGCATATAGAAAGTATCTTGCACAGATCTTTGTATATAGTGGACCCTAATGTTCACACAACTTAAAAAAAATTATTGATTTATAAAGGCTATGGTCAATCATTCAAAAACACATTTCCTGGACCTAGCTTATCTGTGCCAGACCCTATCAAAGTGGGGACAGAAATAGAAAAGAAGTGATCCTCATCCTGCAGGAAATGGTATTTTCATGGATGTTATGGATTCAATTGTGTCTCCTCAAAGATAGTGTGAAATCCTAAGTCGTGGGATCTGTTAATATGACCTTACTTGGAAACTGGCTTATCATAGGGATATAATCAAGTTTAAGAGGCCATTAAAGGTGTGGCCTTAACCTATATGACTGGTGCTACTGTAATAAAAAAAAATCAGTATATCAAAGATAGACACACAGGGAGAAAGCAAAGACAGAGGATGAGATTGCAGTTATGCACCTGCAGTCATGAGAATGTACAGCAAAAGATGAACCAGCAGCACCAGAAACTAGGAAAAGATGCTGAGGGAAGGTCTGTAGAGCTTCACAGGGAGCATGGGTGGGCTGACAACTTGTTTTTGAGCTTCTAAACTCTGGAATATTGAAAGGATACATTTCTGGTTTTTAAAGTCACCTTGTTTGTGCCAGCCCTGGGAAAGGAATAAAACTGGGATACACACAAGGGGACAATGCACTGATTACAATGGAAATGAAGTATGATTTAGTTTATTGAGCTGGTCTTGTAACCTTGGTTAAGCCAGGAGGGTTTCTTTGGAGCCTCCAGGCTAATAAAAACATACAAAAATAGCAGAGGTCATTTGTGTAAGCAATGGGAAGCCTATGTTGGTTTGAGGGTGTCAGGGAAGGCTCCCCAGGGTAGTTGGTACTGATATCTGAAGGCTAAGCAGAAGCTCAGCAAGTATGGGCAAGAGGAGACATTACCTGGTTAGAGAGCTCAGTGCGTGCAGAAACAGAAAAATGAACTAGTTCTAGAATTCTTAGGAACCTGCAAATATTCCAGCATTGCTAGTTTATGGCACTAACACTCTTCTGCCTTCTAGAATCACCTTCTCTACCTTGCTGTCTCAGAGATATGTCTTACTCAAAATGTTTCAAATTGGATTAGATCTTTTTTTACCTTGTTCAATCCCTTTGTTTTCCTTCTGTCTTTTCTTACTTGAAGAATCCTGTGCCTCCTCCTTGCCCCTAGCTCCTAATCCAGCCTAGCTAGAACTCTCAGAATGCCTCACTGTTCAACTCTTGAGAACTGGCTTCCTCTTCATTCTTGACTTACACAATCATTTATGAGCTTTCCTATCACTGGTTCAGATGGATTCTCACTTGGCATATGCTTCCAACTCTCCAGCTGTGTCTCTCAGCCATCTTCCTTCCAGCCAAGCCTCTCTGCCAGATAATTAATGATCTGTAAACAAATGCTTAATTGCACCAGGGGAGCACATATTTAAAGAAACTTTGCGATAAAGCGAACATGAAGAACATCTCTCTTACAAATTTACGTCCACCCTCAGTTTAACATTTAGTTAGATTTCATTTTATATATTAAATCTAAAGCTCTTTTACAGTAGGACTCCCAAAACAAAAGAATAAAAACCTGCCAAGGGACCAGATGGTATTATCTTGAGGTTTATACATGTGAGGTACTTCCTGAAATACCTTTTCCTCTCTAAGATCAGCCCCTTCTGTTGTTAGCTTCTAAATGTGAACATTTAGTGGGAGAAAGAGTATTTTGGCTTGTGATGAGAAGGAGAAGGACAGGGGAAATTAATAAGAAACTAATATGTGCTTGGCTCTTTTATTTATGTTCTCTCAATTTACTGTTCACAACCACCCCTGACCTGCTGCTACCCACTATTAAACAAGACACTTACGTATCTTGCCCAACATAGTCAGAGCTTGCTAGAGAAGAGCGACTGACACTGAAGGGGTGTTAACATTAAACAGAGTGACATCTTTGTGCTAAGCACACTCTCTTTCAGGTGGTTTAGGTCACCTCTAATCTGCCTTCCTGCCTTTTCCAAGTGGGCAGACTGTCACTACGAGAGTGAGCCTTCCTCCTGGCCATGCCGATTTCTTGAGAAAAAGTTGGTCATAGGAGGGTGAAGGGCGCGAAGCCACAGTGGAAACATTCTGTTTGTTGTTGTTTTGGGGTTCTACCCTCGTACTGGGAGTCAGTGTTAAGTGCTACCATAGCTGCACAAGTTCTTCAGAAAGGAAACACCTTGGCTGGGATCTGAAATTGAGCCCTCTCTAGAGAGTTTGAAAAGATGATTTTTGTATAGTTCTTAATGGTCCAACTGTTTCAAAAGAGGAAACACAAGAGCATTTTTAGAATATGTAGTCGGGCATAACAGAACCCAAAGCCTGTACCCACAGGAACAGTCTCCTTGCTGTGGACACTCAGTGTCCATGATGCACCTGCCCTGGGGCAGGTCCTGTGCTTTTCCCTGATCTTCAGATGCTCCCTCAAGGAGGGCCCCTTCTTACTGCATTTACATATCCAAGTTGGTTTTCAACCACAGAAAAGTAGTAATAGCTACTCTAAATCTCTCCCCAACACAGCTTCGCCTTTGCTTACTTCCTGTTTTCCTTTTTAGAACAGAACTTTTTGAAATAAATGTTATACACCCTTACTACCACCTGCTTACCTCCCATTCAGTACTCAGCCCACCTGCACTTTGGCTTTGCCTTGTACCGAACACGTTCTGCAAACTTACCAATGAACCACTACTACAAGGACAACTTCTTTTGTCTGGTATCTCAGGTCATTCATGCTACTGACCGTCCCTTTTTTGAGAGTATTGGCCTCAGTAATGTTGATTTTTCTTCTTACCTCTTTGACAATTTTCAGTCTCTATGCTAGGTTCTTGTTCCTTAACTTCCCATTTTAGATGTCAGTTATTCTTTAGAATTTAGCCCTAGGTCTTACAGCTTTTTTAATCTGTGTACTCATACACCTGGGGCAGACTTACCTCCTAAACTCCAGATAAATACATATGCATACAGCTCTTTACTAGACACCTGGAGTTTGAAGTCTTAAGGATATCTCAGATCCTTTCTGAGATCACTTCAAACCTTTTGCCTCAAGCCTGCTTATCCTCAACTATTCTTTGTTTAATAAGAATATCAGATCTGCCCAATGATCAGGTTAGAAAGCTCAGTTGGGTGTGGTAGCCCACACCTGTAAGCCTCAGGAAGCAGAGGCAGGAAGATTGCTGTGAGTTTGAGGCCACCTGGGCTACACAGTGAGTTCAGGGCCAGCCTGAACTACAAAGTGAGAACCTGTCTCAAAAAATCTGAAAAAAAGAAAAGAAAGCTCAGTCATACTTGACTTCTCCTGTCCTCTCATCTCTTAACTGTCAATTCCCTATGGGTTCTGCATTATAAATATCTCCCAAATGTATCTCTCTTATTTTCCACTGTGTTCTCATTAATTTTTATTTCCCTGTTCTTAGTCTTACACTTCTCCAGTGTATTCTCCAATCCAGAATTATCTTCCTCAAATCCAACTCTGATTACATTACTTTTTCAGTAACACTTTTCAAGGGCTTTCAGTCTATCTTCACATAAAATCTCATGTGGTTTAAATTCTGTAATGGTCCATTCTCTATTTACTCTTTGGGATTAAGTTGTTCTGCATATTCCTTTACTTTCTTTTCATCTTCCAGACTGCCTACCATCTTGTTCTCCTGCTTCTCCACTTTTTCCCATTGACCTTTGTCTTCCTTCTCCTTTTAACTATTTTTTTTTTTTTTTGAGGCAAGGTCTTGCTTTTTCTAGTTCAGGCTGGCCCTGAGCTCATCCTTGAACTCATAGCAATCTTCCTGCCTCTGCCACCCACGTACTGGGATTATAGGCATGAGCCACCACATCGACACTGTGGTATGTGGTTCTGATTGTTGGTGGGTGTGAGTCTCCTTGCCCAGCATTATTGTATGCAGTTACTGGGGACTGAACCCATGGCCTTGCACTTGCAAGGCAGGCACTGGAACCACTGAGCTAAATCCCCAGTCCTCTTTTTATTATGAAATAACTGTAGATTCAGTATACTTCTAGGTTATCTTGTATACTCTTCATCCACTAGTATATTATAGTACAATATCACACCTAGCAAATTGACCTTGTTATAATCTATTGAATATATTCATATTTCCTCAATTTTAAATGTATGATTTTGTGTATATATGCATATATTTAGTTCTGTGTGGCTTTTATCACGTCTAGTGTAACAGTTAATCCTGACTGCCAGTTTCATTAGATTGAAAAACACCCAGAAAATTAGTAAAGTACACTTCTGGATGTGTCTGTGTATCCGTAGATGAGAGAATCATGGGAGCTCTACATTTATCAGTGGAGTGATCTTTTAATCCACTGATGATATCAGAATTCAATGGCTTTGTTTGGAGGTGATGGAAATAGGAAGTGGGGGAGAGCTGGAGAGAGTGAACAGTGAATCAATGCCCTTGGAGACTCTATATGATCACCTGCCCAGCCTTCCAGGGCTCATTCTCTATCTCCAGATGCTATAAGATGAACAACATTCTTAGCCACACCCTTCCACCATGATGCTTCTGTCTTGCCACCGGCCTAAAGCAATGAAACCAGATGTACATGGACTAAAGCCTATAACACCATGAGCTAAAATAAATCTTTTCTCCTCTAAGTTGTTTTCTCAAGTATTTGGTGTCTTTGGTCACTTTCTTCCTTACTGGGATGAAATACCCAACACTCACAACTTAAAGGAAATTCAGCTATCTCCCAAGAAGAAACAGTATGACAAGAGGCAAGATGGAGGACAGCTGTTCATGGCATGGGGGAGCAGACAGCATGAAGTGAGGAACTCAGAAGGCGACAAATCCTTCCAGGACAAACACACTTTTGTGACTATCTCCTTTGATCAAACCATGCTTCTCAACAGCAAACTAGCTATACTGTCCTATATTCCAATCACCTTCCAAACATATGAGATATGGGGAGCCATTTTGGATTTAAACCACAACACTTCGTCACACTAACAAAAAGCTGATTAACATCTGTAGATTCATGTAACCACTACCACTCGACACAGAAAAGTTCCATTGCAACACTCAGACCTAGTCTTTAGCTCTTTCAACTGAATCTTGAATAGTATGAGCTGGAAGGTCCTTTAAAGGCATTATGTTCTCTTACATTACCTTTAGGACAAGGTCAGGCCCATTCAGGATGGTAAAGCTGTAGATTCCATAACCTTTTATAATGCGAAGTGCTGAACTCAGTTAACTAAAAATAGAGGTACAAATATTCACATTTCATTTATAGGTTTGTTCCCATTTCTGGACCTTACTAATTGATTTAATCAAAGCCTAACTGACCTTTGATTTAGAAATATCAAATTAAAGATTTCCTTGTCTCCAGATGACAGTCTCTCTCGCTTTTTTTAATTCACTGAGTTTATTGGTATAGGTTAGGTGTATATTATGATCATATTCATCATTGGGAATTTATACCTGTGTATAATATATCTTGGTTCTTATTTTTTTCCATTTCCCCTCTCTCCCTTCCACTACTCCCTCCCTCTTTGTACAGAAGCTTTGTTTCCATTATTTCCTTCTTTTCCCATATTTTATTTTTCTTCTTTCCTCTCCCTCCTCCTCTTCCTTTGTTCCCCTATCTTTTGCACTTCCTATTTCATAATGTCTATTGCATATTTTAGACTTAACTCACCCTTTGTTTCTCATACAAGAGAAAAACTTCAGTATTTACTCATATTTCCTATTTATTTCACTTAAAAATGGTTTCAAGGTTCATGCGTTTAGCTATAAATGACTGTAGTTTTTGGCTTAACAGTACTCCATTTTATAAAAGAATCATATCTTCTTTATCCAATCACTTGTTTGCCGTCATTTGAACGATAGGACTCTCTTATATACCTTCCCCAACCAGCCAGGAACCTATTTGAAGTCACAAAACTGGTTATATTAATCACTCCCTTAAAATCCTTCACTGGGTTTCTTTGAGCTTCATGATGAGGTCAGGCTCCATAACCTTCAGTTCCAGGAGCTTCCTGCCTCCTCTGTACCCCTGACTCTTGCCTCTCCTTGCATTTACTCTAATTTACTGAGTAACCCATGCTGTCTTATGCTTACAGTGAAGTTATACCTCTTCCCAGAATATAAACTTCCTTGCTTGGCTTATTCTTTCTTAATCTTCAAGTTCATCTTAGCCATTATCTCTTCTAGGGAGCCTTCTCAGAGTTCTTAGTTTGGACTACTTCCTTCTCTTCCTGCCCTCAAGTCTGTCCTTTAGCATGTTTCAATTGAAATGTCCATTTATGTACTTGAATCTCTACCAGCTGGGATTTTGGAGGACAGGAAATGAATCCCAACCATTTCTTCTCTCTCATTGCCTAGCACAGAGCCTGGTGCACTGCAGGCTTTTGATAAATTCAGATGGAAAAAGGAAGAAATTCTATGATGGATGTTCACTGACCCCTAATTATGTGTTCTAGGCAGCATGTTGTTCTCCCCCGTGTGTCATGTCATGTCATTTTCTTTCTCCTAATAGCCCTTTGGTCCACTCAACATGCTAACAAAGGCCTTTCCCCAAAGCATCCCATAGTAGCTCCAATGCTTGCACTTCCAATAATCTCCAGAATGTGTCTAGGTCCTGTCTCTGGTGCCACCATCCATTTCAATCCTTGGCCTACATACTTATGTTTGGCTTTCCACTCTCTCACATCACAGTTCGACTCGCCTCCCTACCTGGACCATGCAGGTAGGATGCAGGGTCAGACTGTTTCACTTCCACCCTACACCAGCTGCTCTTACCCGGCAATGAGCTCTGTAGTCTGCCTGTCTAACTTGGCTCACTCTAGAGAATAGCCATGCTAGGATGTTCAGTACCAACTCACTATTCAAAGTCCTTGAATATCAGAAAGAGCAGAATGAAGTGGGCTTGATCACATCACCATTCTAACGAAAGTAGGAAGCAGTCAACTAATATGCCAAGATCATCTGCCTTATATGCTACTTACTCCATGACCTAGATGTAACATCCCCTCATATTTGAAAGGCATCTTCTCTCTTTTTTCAAATAGCACTCGAAGGCCCACCTGTCTGTCCATTTCATACCATGTTCAGGGGCTGTTACCCACGACCTAGACATGACAAACAGGACAGCACTGGGAAAGGTGAGGTCAAGTGTTCAATCTCACACCAGTCCATCTCTGGCTCCAGGGGGCCTTAGGTCCTTCGTGTACCGCTGTTTCTGAAAGTACTTGAAATTATCCTTTTCATTTGTTGTCACACCACAGAAGCAAAGATATCAAATGCATTTTCTTGTCAGTTTTTCTTTATTATTGATGCTAAGTTCTTCTGTGAAGAAACAAATGCTTTCGACATCTTAGGGAAAGCTAGACATAATATAATGTTTGAAAGTAAAGAATCATAAGATTCTGAGAGAAAGTACAGTTTTCTACCTTTTTCCTACCATCCATGGAATGCCAAGGTGTGAGGTGATATTTCTGAGGCTATAAAAATAGAAAATGTTTTGGTATTAGATAAAATTGGGTTGAAATGTTGACTCTGCCTCAGGATCTGGGGACCCTGGGAAGAAACAGAAGAGTCATTTAACATGAGAGTCTCCTCTTTCCATACTCTTCTGCTTCCGGTCAATCTTTCAATACCCTCTGCCAATTGCACTATCTAAATGGTTCTTTCTAATCTCCATCTTAAGTGTGAGCTCATCTGATCACCAAGTATTGAGGCTTTGGCATGAAACTGTCTGGAACTG
The DNA here is from genome assembly GCA_004026965.1 of Petromus typicus. NCBI lineage: Eukaryota > Metazoa > Chordata > Mammalia > Rodentia > Petromuridae > Petromus > Petromus typicus. The sequence continues at coordinate 152,093 of PVIR01000458.1, forward strand.
AATCCTCTTTTCTTACTTAGTGTGTCATCTTGGGCAATTTATTTAAAATGTCTCAGTTTTTTCATCATAAAATGGGGTTAAAATCTTGAATGATTAATAAGATTCAATGAAATAATAGAGACAACATGATTCTTGGCCCAAGGTAGGAGCTTTCCAATGTTAGCTCTTGTTATTTCTCACTATCTTTTTTGTTCAAGCTATTATCCTCTGCAGCTCACATTACCACATGTGCCCCTCTACATTACCAACCCACGACTATCTTGCTCTATGATCTTCTGCCAAGTTTCTCTCCTCCACTGCCTCTTGTCCAGTCCATCTTCTGTCCCATAATCAACACCCTCTTTCTAAAAAGCATATTTGATTGTGAGATTTCCAGGTGAGAAACTCTACCATGATGTCTCATCATGGAGTTGTATGTAAATGATGCATGAGTTCCCAAACTCTGCAACAGAGACCTTTAGCTATAGCAAATGGCACAGTTTCTAGAAATCCTGAGAATGAAGCTTTACTCTCTATTTCACTGTCTCAGAGTGGTTAAGGAAGGTTCTAAGGTCCTACAATTATTCATTGAGGAAGCTAAAATTTATATTGTAATCTCTCTGTACTTAGAGCCTGGTTTCTGTTCATTTGCCTTTCCCCACCCAACTGTACTATTCATAACTAATAATAAGAAGCCATATTTGAGAAGCAAGAATGAAATAGTATATCACATGAGAAATAGAGCCTGGGAAAATGTATTGAGGTGGGCTTCCTGACTGAGGAAGGCCTTCCAGAAGGGTTTAGGCTCTAGAAGCCTGGAGGGAAAAGGTAGCAAGGATGTTACTGAAGAGAACTGTCTGTTGAGATGAAGAAGTTCTCATGACTGGAATAAAACATGTGCTACACATGATATTCTCTTTTTCCCCAGCACTGGCAAAACCATAGCAGGTCAGAGATTGTGACTGTTTAGTGGGGATGTGAGCACCATGTTCAGTTTTAGGGCTTGCCAGTTCCGCCTGATAGCCAGAGATGAATACACTCTGAGTGGCTGCGGAGGGAAGGACAGCCCCTCTCTTAAATCACTTCTCACAGGCTCTTCTATGAGAACACCTTGCAGTGACGCCAGCCAAGAATCCATCCATCTGTTCAACGATCTTCCCCAGACACCTGCTGGGAATGAGACTACGCTGGAGATGCGAAAAACAATCCACAGTGGTGCTTGGCCTCAAAATTTAGTGGGAAAAAGATCTCATATACAGTGATAATACTATATAAGAAGGGTTCTGGGGCCTGGGTAGGGATTGCTCAGGGATGTTTTCTTAGAAATGATTCCTCAGCAAGGTTTCAGGTGAGCATTTTATGTTGAAAAGAGGTCACAGATGTGTAAATACTGTATCTTTTCTCTGGTATGAGAAACTGAAAATGTAAATGAGTTCTAGAGTGTATGATATTGTGAAATAGAAAACATTCAAAGGGAAATGGGGGGTAGGGCCAAATAACAAGGGGAAAGAAAAAAATGTGATGGTAGAAAATGGGAAACAAAGCTTATGTAAATAGAGGGTGGGGGTTGTAGGGTGGGCAGAAGAATGAGAAAAAATGAGAATTAAGTCGTGTTATGTACTGGTACAAATTCTCAGTATTGAGTGTGATCATGATGTGTATTAAAAATACATACACCAATAAAGATTAAAAAAAACAAGAAACGATTACTTGTGTTTATTTAAAAGAAAAATTTGAGTTATTTACTTCTGGTATTGTGACTGCAGAGAAATATGCTCTGGTTTGATATTGTGGGGCACTTAGGATGTACAGGGTGGAATGAGTGTGTGGTAGAATGTCTGGTTTGAGGAATCTAAAAATGAATGTAGTTGCAAATTTCCATAGGAATTTCTTCAATGTCAGGCCAATGATAATAGTATCACTTGTAAAGATTTCACAGCTGGAAACCCTGGAAGACAGTCTGCAGGTGGAGTGAAAGGAGGAACATGCCCTCTGGGCCACTGAGGAACTCAGGAAGATAGTACAAAAGGGTGGTGGCCTAGGATGGCACTTCAGGAGTTTCTTAACCATGTGAAGCCTCAGTTGTTTATTTTGTTCGCTGAGGCACTATTATTCTTCTTAGCTACTAAATGGTACTACAGATCTCTACCTCCCACCCCTATACCGTGTGTTAGCCTATTCTCCATCTGTGAGCAGAGCAGGATGGTGAGGCTCTGTGCAGAGAAAGAATGAGGGAATATTCTCTAAGGGGTGTTTAGCTTTGACATCCCATGCATAAAACAACAGCCAAGTTGGACTATTGCTCAATTCCAATATATACTGCTGGGTAAGCATTTGAATAAGTAATCTAATATATACATTTTTATTCTATTCAATATTCAGGTCATCTCCTGGTTGAAATGAGTATTCAGAATGATGCTTACTTAGAAACATACCATTCCAAATACGAATGAGAATATTTTTGCAATATTCAGTTCAGTGAGGACAGGGAGATACGAGATTAGGTTCAGCAAATAATCACATCATTCACATCTTCGATGCCTTTACATACACTTACTACATGCCTTTCTTCATAACCTTGGAAATGAAAATCTATGGACTCTGAGAGACCTGAAAATACCCCTTGTGTGAAATCAATTCTCACATGAAAATAGCATAGCAAGGCAAAAAAAAAAAAAAAAAGACCTCTTATTTGCTGTCTGAGGCCCTCCTACAATATCCTCCTCATCCAATAAGCAGTGGTCTGATCCCCTTCCAACTCAGCAGAGACAGAAAACTCACTATTTTTCAAAGCAGCTGATCCTGTGATGGCTAGTATACTTGGGGGAAAAAAAGCCACTCACGTTCACAAAATTTCTACTTCTGATGTTCCTACATTGATTCTTGTTCTGTATTCTATTTCTTCTCCCTTTAGATATTCTTGCAGGGATTGAAGGCAATGGCCCTATCTCTTCCACAAAGTTAGCACCCTGGGCAGAGTCCCTTTTGCCCTTCAACCATAAGTCTGTCTTTCCTTTTTCCTAGAATAAAGCTCAGCCTGTGAGACACACAAAGCAACAGTGAACTCATGATGCCCTCATGGGTGTTTTCTAGCTTCTTCTGGTTCCCATATGAGAAGAAGAAGCTTTTATAAAAACAGAAACAAAGAGGATGATTCTGAGGAGAATGAGTTCGGGCAGACCATTCCCAGCCACATTCTGCTGCTCTCCCCTGCCTGGCCCCTCAGGAACAGCCATTCCTATAGAACTGGCACACATATTTTCCTTCTTTCCAGCCAAATCACAGCTTTTGGATATTTCCTGTGCAGATGCAAAGGATTTTTGCACACATCTGCATATCAGAGGGGCAGGGGAAATTACTGCCAAGAGGTCCTGGCTCTGCAGGAGTGCTCCATTAGCAACTCCTGAGCTGTGAAGGGGTCTCTCCTTGTTCTTGACTTGGCCAAGGAACTCATCCAGAGACTGGGCTGCACAGCGCTGCTAGAGACAGAGAATGAGAAATCTTAGCCTACTCTGAAGACTGAGAAAGTCAGTGGGCAAGTTGTAGGGTGCACAACTGTTGTCTGAGACAATGACACAAAGAGAAAGAAAAATGTATTCTTTCACTTATTCAAGAGTATCACACAACCCTTTCTGTAGAGGGTCTGTCTTCTGCTAAGTGGTGAAAAACTGAGTCCTTATAATATGAAGACCTGCTTCATATACAAGATCTGCCACATTTAACAATTTGAAACTTTGGGCAGATAAGTCCTTTGACCTGTTTTGATAGCAGTTTTCCCACCTGTAAAATGGGATGATGCAGAGGGTGCCTGATGCAGAGGTTTGAGGGGGAAGATTACATGAGAAAAGTCCCATGTAGCACTTAGCAGGGCATATGATAAATATTAACAGCAGTCTTTTTTGAGTACCTTTTTTATTACACATTTACTATGTGGCAGGCACCGCTATTGACACCTTAAATAATGTTTTCTTTATTTTATACAATAAACCTCCAAGACAGGCATTATTACCTCGGCTTCACAGTCATCTAAAATGAGGTGCTAAACTGAGATATTAAGATGCTTCCCAAGGCCACACTGTATATAAAAGGGCTGTCAGATCTAACTCTTAGGGCCATGGTAAATCAGATGTAAATATCATTCATGAGACAGGACCAAGAGAGCAGAGAAAACCGAATCTTGTTTAGAGATGCTAAGATCTCACTTGGAAAGATGTGCTCAGTGGGTAAAGTATGAAAGGAAAATTGAGAAGGAGTGCTACAGCCAGTAATGAGGGAGACTGATTAACAAAACAGCACAGGACCCCAGGGAGAGGCCAAGACCATCAGGATGAAGGCTGACCCCCACAGAATGTGCACCAGAGCTGCCGGCCAAAACTGCATACTTTCCCTGCAGGTCCGACAGGAAGGGGTCCTGGTAGCTACACCACATGGGTAAGGTGAGGACTGTGTAGGAGGCTGCATGGAAAGCTCTTTGTTATGATTGAAGCTTGGCTACTGCTCAATACATGTATCTAGAGAAAAAGGATTCAGACTTTAGAAGATATTATCTCAGAAAGAGAACAGAGGACATTACATTTACCTTTCAAAGTTATGTTGCAGCTTTATTGTAAACTATAAAGGGCTGTTGAGGACTCTGCACCTAAGTTTTGTCCACACAAAGATCCTTGGAGGCTAAAATTAGCACAAAAGGCCTTACTTTAGGGAAGGAGAAGGGTGACGGTGGGTCTCTGACCCTAATATAATTATCCAGATTAGCATATCTGAGCCCCAGAGAAAGAGGGGCTGCAGGGAGACTGTAATTCCCAGAGAGCAGAGACAGGAGTGTAGGATGAGGGACATGTACATTTACCTTATTTCTAGTCTGAAAGGAGTGTGGATTAGATTGCTATAGTATTTCCTGCTCTGGCAGCTGGACATAATGAACAGACAGAGCTCCCAGTGGACAATGGACACCTCAAGTAGGGTGGAGCACTCCCAAATGGAGGAAGCAGGGACCTCACAGGAGGACTCAGCCAGAAAGAAGTGACACACTTGACACCACATAGAGGTGTATTCCACGTCATGTACTATTCCACTGAGACAGAGTTTGAGAGGACCTGGGGTGTTTGGGAAAATGTAGGATAGGTATCCTTAAACTTTGAAAATGTGTTCCTTTCTTCCCTCTGACATCCTGGTGGTCAATAAAACCCCTTGTTTTAGATTCTGAAATATTTCTCAAATTCACTTCTTACTTCTTGGGGTTTATTCTGGCAGCCAGAGGAAAAGGTCCACTTCTTCAGTGACTGAGAGAGGCAGGAGAGCTAATTTATGCCCATTAATATGTCAAATGCAAGAAAGATAAGGAGCTATACAAACTGAAGGATTTTATAGTGTAATTTTAACTGCATATGTGAAGATTTCATCAAAAATCTGTTGAAAAGTGAAGAATGAATGGATGGATGGATGAAGGAACAAACGCTCTCTGAGCATTCTCCCATGCTTGATTCTGGCAGCAGGGGACGTGTTGTCCCTGTGCTTGAGGGATATGGTCTAGAGACACAGAGGTGCAAGAGATGAACATGCACTAAGCCATCTTCACTGTCAAAATCGGACAAGGAGGACCCTTTCTGGGAGGAGATGCCTTCTTTTCCTTATCCTCTTCTGTGCAAGTTGTGTTTAAGTAGTATGGGTAAGGCAGAGGGAAACACTCATGGCCTCCTTTTGGAGACACAGTAGAATAAGGAAAAAGTATAGACTTGGTTCTCGATAAGCTTGGGTTACAGTCCCAGTTATACCATTTATTAGTTGTGTGACTTCAGGCAAGTTACTTCACCTCTCAGAGCCTCAGTTTCGATTTGTGTAAAAACAGGGTGAATTATACATATCATATAGAATAGCCCTGGGCACATAATAGGCAAATGGTAAACAGAAGCTGTTTTTATTTCATCCAAAATTTTAGCTTTGGAAAAGTTTATTAGTGTTCAACAAATGAGTGAACTTCACCATGATGAGCTGCTGAAACGCTGGGCTTTATCTGTGAACTGCCAGCCAGCCTCTCCTGACTGACACACAGGGCAGGGATGTGGCCTTTCATAGCCACTCATCTGAAGTAACCAGTTCAGAAATGCTTGCTCAGTTCATTTTATTTGTTTCTCTTTTAAATTCCAAGTCTCTAATTTGACCTTTGGAGGATGTTAGCTGGTAAAAGTCTCAGGCTTTACCACATGCTGATTGGCTGCTGTGTTTGGGTCCAGTTCCTACATATGGAGCAGGATACCAGAACTTGTAAGCAATCCTGCATGGAGGCTTCTCCCTCCCTCTTCCTTTCCCCAGCCCTAGTTCTCTGGAAAGTATCAAGAATAACCCAGAGCACATGTGTAGGAGCATTCCTTTCTTGGGCTGTGCTGCCAACAGATGGGAAACAATAGGTTATCCTCCCAAATTCTGATCCTCAGCAGATTTAGGTGGGGATGCAAGAAGTCTTTTTTTTAAGGTTCTGGAGATCAAGCCCAGGGTGTCACACAGCCTAGGCAATTGCTCTGTCTCCAACCGCTGGCACACAATGTGGGATGCAGAGTTGGAGAGAGCTGCCTACGGGTCCACAGCCCTCTAGTGATCAAGCCTGCACTTCAGATTCAGGCATCCTCAGTCCAAGTTTGGTGCCTTCTCCATACTCCTGGGCAGCTTTGTTTAAGCATCTATAAAAGCTTCTTATTTTTCAACTATATCAAATTCATTTGTTCCAATCTGGTCTTAAGGATATAAGAGATGTGATCCTCATGCTGCCTTTCGAGACTTCAAACTCAATGGACATTAATTAGTTCTTCCTGCTCTTGAAAATTTTGATCTAATGTTTTTTTTCTAGTTTTTAATTAATTACCTTATTTTTCCTTCTGGTACTAGGAATTAAATTTCTCTAGTATTTTTGTATCCCCTCTTTGGTTCTTAGTTAAGTTCATCTTCTTAGTTAAGTTCATCTTCTTACTTCTGCCCTGTCCTGGGTTCCAGTCTTTTCGAGGCACATCTAAGAAGGTATAGTATGTTTTATGACCTTGGGCATATAAGGGAATGGGTAGGAGCTGATTTGATAGTTTTCTTCTACAGGAGTTAACATAGCCATGTCTAGGGCATGGCTGTTTCTGATCACAGACCAGCAACTGGGCATCATAAAGGTCTGAGATGAAGACAAGGAGTTCTTCAGCAAGGCCTTACACAGAGATTGCAGTTTTGGGAAATTTCTAGGGAGCTCAGGCAGAAAGGTAACCTCAAGGAGATCTGTTTGGAAGCCAGAGCAGCTTGGCCACAGAAATTGATAGGAGGCTACCACATAACATTAGAGTCAGATAAGGAGTGTGAGTCCTGTCCTTTTTGTGGCTGGAATTTTGGCATAGATTAGATCAAGAATGTCTCCTCCAACACCTTATGTGCTCAGAGCTGAGGCGTTCATCCAGTAATGAGTTCAGCAGCTGCTAAGAGATGGGGCCTCCCTGGGGGTGTGACCTGGAAGGGGCTATCCTCCTTCCAGGATCCCCCCTTTTCTCTCTGCTTTCTGACCACCAGAGAAGCAGCCCTTCTCTTCACCAGACTTTGCCACCACGATGTTTCTGCCTTGGAGGCAGCCCGTCATGGACTCAACCTTCTGAAGCTGTGAGCTGAGATAAACTTCTCTTTAAAGTTGTATCCGTGTTGGTTATTGTGTCTCAAAGATGAGTCAGTGACTAAGACAGAAGCAATGGGTGGAAAATTACCTTTGGGGGCATCTGAATGGGGATTAGTCAGTCCAGGAAGGGCATTTTCCAAGATCGAAGTTTGTCCAATTGAAGCTACAAAGCTCAATTCAGGAAAAAGGAAGCAACAAGAATGTATGTCACGCTATGAGGAAGTGGGAAAGTATGATGTGTGAGTGAACACAAATGTTGGTAGTTATGCATCATGAAGAACAAAAGGAAGTAGATTAGGTGCTTCATCTTAGTTAACAGTAAGAACACTTGATCAAACATACCTATTTTCTCCTTTCTAGGATTACAGTACATTGGATGGACAAATTCATTAATTTTCATAATTTACTTTCTCATCATATTCTTTCTTTAATTGACTCGGTATTAGCTTCTGGGATAGACACTGGGAAACAGATGAATTGGATCCATTCTTATCCCTTCAGAATTTCACTTCTTGGGAGAAGCATTCATGTAAGCTGAAAAACTGCTGTGAGAGATGGACATCAACAGAGCTGTGGAAGCACAGAAGAAGCTGCTACACCAGACCTGGAAGCCGGGAGTGGTGGGAAGGGGGTAGGTAGGCAGGCAGGGCAAGTTTCTAAGAGAAGGTAATATCTGCTGAGGGAGAAACAGAATTAGGTGTATAAAGAAAAAATCATGTCAGAGAAACTCAAGCAAGTTTAGAATAAGAACCTGCAGGAAAAAAAGAACTCTAGCTAATAAGCATAAATCACATTGAGAAAATGAAGCCAGTTGCACTTAGATATTCACATTAACAAGGACATGGCATCAGAGGCCTGGATGGCTGGCTGAGGTTCAAGTGAAGAGAAAAGAGATTCTAGGCCCCAAAGTGTAAGTTAACCTCATTGAAATGGAGTACAGGCTTGATTATAAAAACTTCATCTGTTATCTTCACCATATGTACAAGCCGACTAAAGGGGTTTGTGCACTAGAGTTTGGGCTCAGAGTTATAGTTCAGAATAAGGTCTTGCTTTATTTCTCACGAGTTAGGCTTTGTGTATTTTCCTCCCTTGGATTCTTGGTGGAAAGGAATAACTAACTGACTGGCCAGTGAGCGGGAATGGGTGAGGCAGATCCAGGCACCAGTGTCACTACCCTCCTTGTATGGATTCCTTTGATCATTTTCCTCTGAATCTGCTGGGGACATTTTTGACAGTGGTTTTCCTGAAGCCAAGCTGCAGACTATGGCCCTGAGGAAAACACAAGAGGACTTAGGAACTATATTGTTTCTACACTTACATGAGCCTCACTAGCTTGAAAAACTGAAGACGCATTTTAATGCAGCTCGATTTTGTGGCATACTGCCCTGGGATTTAAAGCTAAAGAGCAAGGTAATAATGATAACTAATCTCTCCTTTTGTGTGAATACATTTGCTGCAGGTAGAACTGGCTGAGAGGAGATGAGATTTGGGTGTCTTTGAGTCCAGCCTTGCTTTGCTTGCTCACATGACCTTTTAAGAACAGTTTGGTTTCCCCATCACTGAGTTAGACTCTTTAGTTACTCTTATTTGGACTACAGGTGCTTTTAAAATGATAATGGTAAATCTTTAACCATAGATTATTTCTTTCTTTCTCAGTCACAGTTTTCTTTTCCCTTTCTCTCCAGCGCTGAACAGAATTGTGCATTGAATCCGAGAGTGTCAACTACAGTACTCGCATTACCAAGATTGGCAATCGTGGCCATTTGTAGAGCACTACGTCATACTCGAAAGAGCTTCCACAGAGGTCAGATGGAATGAATTTTGAATCTGTGCACAGCTTACCAGCTGAGGAGCTTTCAACAAATCACTTTACTCTCAGTTTCCTCGTCTATATAAATAGGAATAATAATTCCTTCCAGATAAGATCTTTGACAGAAGTTTTACTTAATCATCCATGGTTTAAGCCCACAATATATTCACCCTTGAATCTTCAGTATCTATAATGCCTTTGGCATGCATTTCATAGACAGAAAATGATAGCTGTAAGTAATATTTCTTTAAGAAAGAATTTATTCTGGACATTTAGTAAGATCAAGAAAGAAAAGGCAAACATTTTTCTTCCACTGGATGGATCTAGAAATCAGAGAGACGTGGGTTAAGAGTTCAAGGCAGTTATAATTACAATGCTAATATCATTAGCTGTTAATCATCTGCCTGTTGCTATCATCTTGGCTCAGAGTTAGATATGTGTTCTTTCTGAAAGCAAATCCTGGTTTTCTAAAACATCTTTAATGCAGTTAATATATTTCATTACCTTTGTTCTGGCACTAGCTGCTCTAACTAAGGAAACATGGGTAGATTTTAACTACTCACTAAGGAACTGTAGTGTGTATGTGTGTGTGTGTGTGTGTGTGTGTGCATGCATGCACGCGTGCGTGTGTGTGCTCACATGCATATATGTGCAGGGACACACATACAGAGGGAAGATGTAGCCAGATTTGTTGACCTATGAGATTTGTCCCATAAAGCTAGAGTTAAATGCTTGCATTATGCTAGCAGAGGTTGGAGAGTAGGAATGTAATACGCACACTGGGCAAAGGATACAACTTTAGAAATAGTTTCATTGTCACTCTTTGGATGGCCATGTAGGATCTAAAGTGTCTTGATCGAATTCAAGATCATCCCTTTGTGACTAAACAATCAGATTTTGCTCTGCCAAGTAGACCTAAAAAGGAGGCCACGCAGGACTATAAAGGGCATCTGTGAGAATGAGATAAGGACCACATATTTTTGGCATGGAGTATAATTGGAAGCTGAAAGACCTTTTCCTGAATAGCCTCTCAGGCAAAACACTGATCACCTTCCAAAGTAAGGAAGGAACCCCTCCTCCTGGCTGGCTTGTAACCCCAAAATTTAGGGGTTAGTATTCATTTCCCTCACGGGTAATGAAGTTTTTGGCATGTCTGAACTCTTCTAATAAGCTTGGAAGATGCTTTTTCATGCATGCATGCATTCATTCAACAAATAAATGTGCCTAGAAGAGGGATTAATAAGATATGATTCTGTCTGTACAGAGCACAATATAGATGAAAAATATATAACATGATGATGGAAGATTGTGCAAAGTTCTGTGACAGCATAGATGTACCTATGTTTTACTGGGGAAGGTGGGACTTAGGGAGGGACAGGCTGGGATGCATGGGATTGGCTAGATCAAGAAGGGAAGTCATTCAAACTGAGGCCTAGAAATGAGAGAGAATTTGGTCTACTGTTGGAATTATAAAATACTTGAAAATAGTTTGATCATAGAGAAGCTGTGGCAGAAAAATGAGGTTGGATAGATATTTGTACAAAATATTTATGAGAGCCAGAAACGAATGCCCCCTCCCACATACAAAGGGTGACTGAAATTATATGATGAATATTTCAATTTTTTAAAAAAAATATTATGGTAAAAGACACAGTGCCATTATTCCCCTTAAAATACTCCCTTTCACTTTGAACACACCTCCTCATCGTTCTTGCTACTTTCTGAAGTAGTTCTAGGAGTCCTCTTTCATGAGTGTCTCTCTGAGTTCTGATAAAAATACAGTAAATGCTGCTGCAGAGTGCCATGCAATACACAAGCAGGCTTGTGAGGACACTGTGCTGTGTTCTTATCCACCTTGTTCGCCAGATCTGGCACCACATGACTCTGGCTCTTCTCCAAAGTCAAAATGATCATGAGAAGTAAATGTTTTAAATCGCTACAGGACATTGAAGCAGGTATAATAAAACAACATAAACACTCATGAAGAGGACTTCCAAAACTGTTTCAGAAAGTGACATGAATGAGAAGGAGATAAGGGTGTTTGAATATGAGGTCGTATTTAGGGGGGGGGTTAATGACAATGTGTCTTTCACTGTAATGAATGTCTAAAAATGTAAACATTTTTTATATATATATATATATATATTTTTTTTTTTTTTTTGAGACAGGGTCTCGCTTTGTAGTTCAGGCTGACCCTGAGCTCAGCCTCAAACTCACATCACAGCAATCCTCCTGCCTCTGCCTCCTGAGTGCTGAGATTACAGGCGTGAGCCACCACGCCCTGCCCTGTGGTATGTGGTACTGGTTGCTGCTGAGGTGAGTCTCCACACCCAGTACGGTATGTGGTTACCAGGGATCGAACCCGGGCCCTTGCGCTTGCAAGACAGGCGCCAGAACCACTGAGCTAAATCTCTGGCCCCATTCCATATATTTTTTAGATCACACTTTCTATAATTCTTTTGAGTGCTGCTATCTTTTACCACTATGGATCCTTAAACACCAGAGTAATGTTCCTTAAGTTTATTCCTCATTTGTTCATTAAAAGGGCACTCATTTTACTTGATCAGTATCTAGAAATAAATAAAAAAATGAAAATAATCAATATAACATTCTCTAGTCATTACATGAAAACAGTTGACCTACTATATTACATAGCTTTATCATTTAGGTCTTCACTATGAAGTTGGAAAGTTATTTAACTACTCTGAGCTTTAGTTTCTCTATATCTCAAATGGGTATGATTATGGAGAAGAGCTAATAAATTACTGTTTAGAATTTGTGATGGCTTGTGTTTTGGCGGTGACTGGATCTGGAGTGTATGATGCTGGCACTAATCCACAATGCATGGTAGAATTAAGGGTACTTGTATTGGGTGTAAGAACTACCTACTGTGAGGGCAGGTAGACTGGACAGAATGTAAGAGACAGAAAGAGGCCTGCTACCATCACTTGCTGCTTTGCTGTTTTTCTGCCTGCTGCCTACCATGAACTGTTCCCCCTCTACCCTGCCATCTGCCTTGTAGCCAGCCAACTATGGACCAAAACCTCTACAACCTATAAACTGAAATAGAGTCTTCCTCCTTTCACTTTGAGCATCAGTTATTTTGTTTCAGAAATGAGAAAAGTAACCAAGACAAAATTCTCTTTACAAACTGAGGCATGCTGCCAACTGGGTACCAAGACCCCTTTTATATTAATGAAGGTATATAGATGCAAGTTTGTTCTCCTTCCCACCTTGAAAAACTTGGCTTCTCTTCAGTATCTTTGCTGATCACACAGGAAGTTATCTGTCTGCTATTTAAATCCAGCTGTCAAAGCAGCTAGAGGCTTGGAAGCCCAGCCTAGTGCTGCCTGGACCTCTCACTTATACTTCTACACAGCAAGAACAGAGAACTTAGCACTCAGGGCCAATCTCAGCCCACATCTCTCCTCAGTATGTTTTTATGTGTTCCTGGAGAGGCACCTTGGAGACACAGGGCTGTTTGCAGTGAGTAGTGGATGCCGTATGACTGGCAGGCCACAGGTGAAGACATCCTTGTCTGTGTAGAGCCTTACTGACTTAGCACATGAGAATCTGTAGGCACAGCAGGTCCATTCCTGGGATAGAGTCAAATTCATAGCTGAGAGACAGATTTGGAAAGACCACCATTCTCCTTCAGAAGGAAATGATTTCACCAGCTCCATCTTCCAGTTATGCAAATTGGTTGAACACAAAGGCTATAATTTGCAATCAATATAATCTCCTTGGCATCTACCTCACCAAAGGCAAATATTTACGGCCACATTTAAAAAGAGGACACTGTTTGAATTAGAGGCCATACGTGGAACACTTTCAAGGCACTGATGCCAGCTTTTGCTTTCTGGGTCTGGAAGACTTAGGGGCGAAAACATGGGAAGACACTAGTCCAAGGCCTTGTTTTCTTCAAGATAAAAACAATTGTTCCTCCCTGGTGGTCTAGTGGTTAGGATTCAATGCTCTCTTAAGGTAAAAACAACCACAGATACTGACATATATGTAATGTACCAATAAAGATTTCAATTAAAAAAAAGAAATAAATGTTAAACACAAAGAAATGCTTTATTCACAAAAGGTACCTGTCATAAACTTTATATAATGCTAAAATGATATTCATTTATATGTTCAATAGGAAAGAGGAAAATAAGTTATTATTTACTCAATGGACTATTATCTAGCCATCAAAACTAATGTTACAAAAAGTTACACATTAACATAGAAAATTCTTCATGTTGAACAGCTGAGAGGGTAAAAAAGAAAAAAGAAAAGAAAATAGGTGTCCAACACTAAAATATATATAGAAAAAAAAAACCTGGAAAGAAATATATTAATGTGACAATAGTGATGGTCTTTAAGCATTTTCACTATATTTTCTCTATAGTTTCCTTTTCTTTTTTCCTTTCCTTCTCTTCCCTTTCTTTCTCTGCTCTTCAAAAATTTTTTCTTTAGAAATTACATTCCTATCAAAATCTTTCTGTCTTTGTGTCTATTTCTCTTTTGCTAAAGAATGGAATTCAGTGAGTTATACATAATAGGCAAGCACCCTATCACTAAGCTACCTCCCCAGTCTTTCCTATATTTTTACTGAATTAACATGTAGTAATTTTACAATTATAAGACTCATTTAAAATGCAAGCAGTGTAAAAGTCTAGTTGCACTGGCAACTTCACACAGTCATTATGTTTTGTACCTGGAGTTTAGAAGCCATCTTGGACCATGGGAATGCATTTTTGTTTACTCAGGTGAAAAATAATAAGAATTCACATGATGGCAAGCCCCAGTAGTGAACGTTTGTCTGCATTCTGGAGTGGGCTTATAGAATACTGGGGTGAGACAGCTTCCTTTCTTTGTGAGAGAGCTTGGTACAGGGTGTTGGAGGAGTATACAATAGACTCATTAACCACTGGTGTGGCAGGGAAGGCCTCTCAAATATGGTAATATTCAAAATAAATTTTCAAGAATAAGGAAGCACAGGAATCCTTCTGGCTTAAGAAAACAGGACAAAAAGATAGGTGTGAAAGAACCTGTCACATTCTGGGAATAACCAGCATTACACTGGGGTTGAAATGTTTGGCACATAGAAATGAGAGGAGAAGGCCAGATTCTGAAAGGTTTTGAATGTCAGTCTAAAACAGTCCCTCGAAACACAAACAAACAAACAAACAAACAAACAGTCCCTCGCTGAGAAAGACTGGAGAGGTTGGTGTTTATGCTGCAAGTGATAAGCAGCTACTGAGAGTGTTAAGGAGAGGCAGAATATAGTTATGTGTTGTGATTTGTAAGACTATAGCATAGCATGAATTTCAGGATTGACACTGTAGAAGGACCTGTCAGGTATAGAGTTAGAGCCTGAAGATAATTTTGGGACAATAGCAGTAGTGTTGGTGAAAGATGCAAATTCTGAATCTGAATATCTAGACTTACTAAAGCCCCTAGAAATCTTCTAGTCCAGTGTTTAGAGTAAGAACAAGTTTCAGAAGAGGAAGCACCGAGTTTCCAGCGTGTAAAGGTACTGAGAGATCCTTGCAAGATTTTTAGTGGTTTTTGCCCATGTACAAGTAGACTTTTTGTTCCCTTTCAAGCATTCCTGCCAGTAAGTTGCCCTGCTTTTATTCAAATCTGTGACAGAGATCTTGCCATCTAAGAAAGTCAATGGTGAAGACATTCTTGGGCCAAGAGGTTCTTCTGTTGAGCCTGAATACCCCACTTTTCTATTATAGTACTTTCTCGTGAAGTCACATAAAACCATTCTACTGCCCCTGTATTATGTTGCATATTTTTAGGTTGATAATTTCATTTAAGTCTTCCTACAAATCCTTTTAAAAAATCCACAATTATTATTTTTACTTTATAAGTGAAAAAAGCTGATACAAGAAGATGCATGGGTTTTTTTTCATTTTCAAATTCTTGAGACTCCAATATGTTGTAATTCTGAATATTTTCTGAATCTCATAAAGTTTCCTTAGAGAATATTCCAATTTAAAATTTAGGGATCTGAATTGAGTGTTTGGTTCCCCAGAGAACTATTAAGTGTTAACAGAGTACTGAGAAACCATAATCCCTTGCAATGGTTAATTTTATTAATCAACTTGATTAACTGCTGTGTGCCTAAATATTTGTTCAAGCATTATTCTTGGTGTTTCTGTGAAGTTACTTTTGGTTGAGTTTAATATTGAAATGGATAAAATGCCTGAGGCCGATTGCTCTCTACAATGTGAATGGGGTCTCCTTCACTCAGTGGAAGGCTGAATAAGAGAGAATTATTTTATGAATAAGAGAGGATTCCTCTCACCTCACTACCCTTTGAAATGCTGAGACACTAACCTTTGCCCTGCCTTTCTACTCTAGCTGAAACACTGTCTTTTCCAGGGTCTTCAGTGCCACCATTCTGCCTAGAGCTGTTCCATCGGGTCTTCTGCCTCCCAGGGCCTAAGACTCAAGTTGCAACTATGCCCTAGGCTTTCCTGGAACTTCAGTTTACCAGCTGCATATTTAGGGACTTACCAGTCTCCATTATCACAGGGGCTAGTACTTTATCATAATATATCACACACATATCCACACATTCAAATTCTACTGGTACTTTTCCCTGGAGAACCCCAATATCCCCACCTTGCTCTTAAAATTAAACTTCTACTAATACAGTCTGTGGTCACACTGGCCTATATGGCATCCACAGTGCATCACTGGCACCAGAATTGGCCTAACAGGTGACAGAGTTAGGAAGCCAGTTTAGATCATATGCCCTCATCCCCAGAACCTTTCTCCTCCCATAAGGCACCAAAGCTATTGAAGAGGGGAAAAAATAAGCCTTAGTGCCTGTTCCAGCTCTCCTGTACTGGACCTTTAAGAGGGGCAAAGGCTTGTTTTCGAATACAACTAACTACTCACTACATTGTTATGCATTAATAGAGGAAAGGTTTTCACCCTTTTAAATAGTGTGTTTTTCTGTAGGCACAATCAAGGGGAAAAAATCTCTAAGAAGTAATTTTGCTTTGCCATCATCATCTGTCATTTCTGGTTTCCTCTTTTATATCCAACACTATTCAGCAGGCTGGGACAGAGTACCAAATAATTAACCAACATCCCTTGCTAGCAAACCCACCCTACTTGGAGACCAATACATGCTCCAAGGTTGACTAAACTCCAGTACCTGGGCAACCTTGAGCTAGGCAGTCTGATAACTCTGGCAAGGAAAGAGTGTAGGTGTCCTCCAAAACATTTCAGATCCTCTCCTTTTTCTTTCTGCAAGGCCTTTGCTTTGATTGCCTAACAAATTGTCTGCCTAACAAATTTACATTTTCCCTCCAAATCAGCTTTAATATCTCCTGCTCTAGCCAGAGCTTCCTGCTCCTTCTTGGTGCTCACACAGCACCCTGCATACATTTCTACCAGATTATAATTATTGTCTCATATTTCTTGACTTTTCCTTGACTCCCTTTGGACTTTTTCTAGGTCAAGAATCAAATCTAATTCTTCTGTTCCTCAGTGCTGTGCACAAAATAAGATAACGAAACATACATGAATGAATAACTTAAGGAGTTGAATAACTTAATGAGTATGTGAATTTCATGGTCGTTATTTCATGTCTGAATCAAGGCATCATTACTAGGCCTTAGTTTCTGCATCGGTAGAATAGGAATATCTGCTTTTAGAGAAGGAGGATGGTAGGAAGGAATGATTGTGTCTATGCGTGCGTGTGTGTGTGTGTGTGTGTGAGAGAGAGAGAGAGAGAGAGAGAGAAAGAAAGACAGAGTGAAAGAGTGAGAGAGAGAGACACAGAGAGAGAGAGACTTTTCCTAAGATGAGTTGATAAGAGTGAGAGTCCTCCTTTCCTTCCCTATGTTTTTACAAGACAAACATATTTCATATTTATTTACATATTAAAGATTATGTTAAGTTTCAACAAATAAAATACATCAACCACTGAAGTTACAATGAAAGGTATATTAAACATATCTTTTGACATCCAAGGAAAATACATACACTGGAGGAGCTAAACACCTGAAGACAAACACAATCCAGTATGTCAAGAACTGAGATTCAGTAAACACAGGGGCTGGGTAAGCATGAAGGAAGAACATTCACATACTCTACATGTCCAGAGAAGAACTAAATCCACCATAAACATAAATTAGTTAGTTAATTGGAGACTCTTGTGGTTGTGTTAGGAAGATTAAGATGGGAGAGAATTGTAGTTCAGAGAAGAGTGCAAATTCAGAGTGTGGAGCATTGAGGTGATGAGAAAAGATGGCGGTTGGGTAAATGTTAAAATACAGTACTGTAGAAGAACTGAAGGGAGACAGGGGCCAGGCTACAGGGCTTTCGTAGCCTTTGGGATGCATTGGGCTTTACACACAGTGATGGGGGAAAGAGACTGACTTCCTGGGAGAATAATATGCCAAAATTTTCTCCTCAGAGAAACAAAAGAAGAATTCAATGATAGACGGGTAACTGAAGGGAAAGTACTCCAGACTTCTTATCTTTAGGATAAAAGCTATTTCTTGGGGACTATCTATGGTCTGGGGAACAGAAGGCATGGAGGTAGGCCAGGTCATAGTCTTTCAAGCTGAGGGACTACTGGGGGGGAGTGGATGTGATGTGCTCCGAAGAGCAGCACTAGGGTAAGTGCATGTGACTGGTTGGCCTGGAATCTCAGCCCAGCCACCTACTATCTGTGTAAACTTGGGAAGTCATTTAGCTCTAACACACCCCGGTTTCTATACTGGTAAAATTAGAGCTGTCGTGCTGACTTGGGCACACTGCTGTAAGAATTTCTGTGAAGATGTACATCAAGTGCCCTGTGCATATTTGGCACCTTGGAGATGCTCATGTTAGGCCTCGTTATGACTTTGAACATGAATACCGAGATGGAGTGAGAAGTATGTTGGCAGGAGGAGCATGGAGGGAGGAGGGAAACAAGAATAATTTCGGCTTCAAACACAAACACAATTCCATTCGCTTCCTATTTTGGGAATTGCTGCGGAGGCCAGGAGGGAAGGAAGGATTCCCATTTTAGCGCAACCCGCCTTCTCACTGGGACTGTGACTTCCAATACCCCAACCAGCCTCTTGAAGCTATATAGAAGATTTGGTCCCTGACCTTGCTTGAGGGGAATCAGAGTTTACTTTTAAGAGTCAACTTAAATATCCTGCCTCAGACAAACTCTCCCTGATACCCCGGCCTCCCTAGGAGCTCGATATATAATACCACGTTGCACTATTCACTTTTGTGTTATCCTGATTACAATTTTCCTTATAGATTTATGTGTTTGCTTAATGCTTTTTTCCTTCTCTGTGAAGGCAGAGACTATCTCTATGTAGACTATTCTATTCCCAGGACCTAGAGCTGTGGTTGGCACCAATTAGACACTTTATTCATTGACTGACTTAATGAATAAGCACACATATAAGTGGACAAATAGGAATCAGAAAGGCATTTTCAACAAAATAAATACCACAAGTAAAGACAAGGATGTGGCAACTGCAGCATTTACATATTTACCAAGTACAAAGCTTAGTACAGCCCAGGGGTGAAGATGGAAAAAACCTTTGGGGGCAGTTTATGCAGGTCCCACAACTCCCTGCTAAGGCCTCCGGCTACCTCCTGTAAGCAGCGGGGGCACCCTGCAGGGGCTTCAGTGGGGAAGGCCCTGCTGAAAGACTCAGGTGAGGAGAAGCGGGATGATACCCTGTCTGCTTTAGGATTAGCAGCCTGGCCCTCTGTCTGTCAAACACCTTCCTTTTTTGATCTCAGGCATCTTCAGGGTGACAAGTGCTTCCTCTTGGAATCCCTTTTTTATCACTGCATATAAGCCCCAAACTTCAAGAAGCAATTCATTAGTTGTCTTTTCCTGCACTGTCAAACCCTTAGCTTGTTTTGGAAGACCAGAGTTCAAGGCTATAACCACATGCCTCAGTATTTCATTTTGTAAAACAAGCTTTGGAAAACTGATTTGTCTTCTAGGGATTGTTAGGAAAATTAAACCAAATAAAGGCTATGAAAAAACTGCTGAATTATATACCGCTGTGAAAGTCACATATCATGAAGTATTGAAGCTGGTGTTCTGAGCCAAAGCACTGGTATATATGTATTAACAAGCATATCCAGGCTCTTATTCTAAGACACCATCCCAATTTCCTGTGTCCTAAAACTGTATTTCTAAGGCAGGCTTATGATGAGCAACATAGCTTTATTCAGTAGGACACAAAAGTCTAGGGATCAGATGAACTGGATAGGGAATTTCTACAAATAGCCCCATGCCATAATAAAGATCTCAAGGGTGAGACTGGAAGCTTGGAGTTATAAATCTCTCAAGGTAGTGGACTGAATAAAGTCTTTGATGGGAGAAGAATAGTTTACAACTCCTGCTTTGTAATATTCCTCTGAGTTAAGTGTTTCCATGACTTGCTGGCAGCAAATTGCCCGTGTAAACCCAACTTTCTGAACCTGAAAAGTCTCAATGAATGCTGTGGCTTTCTGATTCACAGAAGGCCCTCGAGGAGCTGCCTCCAGTGTTTGGCCCATCCTCCTCTTCCTCTGAGTCGCTCCATGCTCTCTCCTCTTCTCCCCATCCTCCGGAGGACAGATATATTGGGCTCTGGACCAAAACTCAAACATGCTATTGCACCTCGGTGCTGCTCCCGCATCTACAATGCTCCCCTCCCCCCATAGTAGATTCTGCTTGCCACTAGCTCCTACTCTGGTAAAGGGCTATCCTTTATTTGAAAACTTTTGATTTTTAAAAACAAAACGAATCCCTCCTTTTTTTATTACTTCCATAGGGTATCACTGCTTTGCACTTTTATTTGGGTAGAAAGTCTACTGTATTTACACTTCAGTGGGTAGATTCTGTCTTTTCAAGTGTACTATCTTTGCAACCCCAGCGCCTAGCAGGAGTGTTGAAACACTAGCATGAGCACTTCATATGGAAACAAATAAAAGGTTAAGGAAGGAGTTGAATTTGATTGTTCATCAAGTGGTATGGCACACACTTTGTAGACACAGACCTGTACAGTTCCCAGATTTCACAAGCATAAGGTCTGAATGCACCCAACACCCTCTGCTTATGCTGTAGAAAAGCCCCAGGAGCTCACTGAGGCTCAAGCTCTAACTTTCCCCTCTTACTTTCTGCAATCATTACTCTCCTCTTATCTTCCCAGCTCTTGGATGTCTGTCTTCATACCCTGGCTCTGAATAACTGTTTCAGACAGTAACCAAATTCAATTTAAGGCAAACATAATTTCTTGTGCTGTCACTATATGCAGGCATGTAGTTTTGGACATTGTTTTGAGAAGTCCTTTCGGGCATGGTTGTAGACATAAGTAATCTTAGCTGCAAAGAATCATAATTTCTGAGTATTTTCCACAGCCAATGGTAGTAACTGGAAACCTTTTAGAGTTTTCAGTGGTAGACACCTGGCTGTGGCATGTGTGCGACAGGTTCGCTACCAGTGGCCTAGGGAACAAGACAAACCTCATTGCTGAATGCATCCTTATTTGCAAATAGGGTGTGTTAGTTACCTTTCTCCTTGATGAGACAAAATACTGGATGCTCTGAGTTAATGGAAAAAAGGTTTGTTTAGGCTTTTTTATCACAGTTTGCTGAGATTTCAGTCCATAGTTGGCTAAGGTAGGGTAGCATGGCAGACAAGCATTGCAAAGGAGAAAGAGTTCTTGGTAGGCAGAAAGTAGCAAAACAAAGGGGAAAGACAAGCTTCTTTCTGTCCCTTAAATTGTATCCAGGCTATCAGGATCAGGTGGCGCCAAATCACCCAGTGGACTGATTTAGTGCTCACTCACCCTTAATCCTAGCATTCATTTTTAAAAAAATTATCTTTATTGGTACATTATAAATACACATGATAATCACATTCAACATTAAGAGTTTGTACCAGAATATGACATGACTTGATTCTCATTTTTTCCCTTTTCCCCCGCCCTGCATCCCCCACCCCCTGTATACACAATCTGTTTTCTTTTTTCTTTACTATTACCACATTCATTTTCCCCTCGTTATTTACCCTTACACTCTTTCCTTTTAAATATTTTCTACTTTGCAATATCAACTATACATACTATAATTCATTTACAACTTCATATTCTCATATCAGAGAAAAGATATGATATTTACATATCTGTGACCTGTTTATTTCGCTTATGAGGACATCCTCAAGGTACATCCATTTGCGTGTTAATGACTCAACCTTATCATTTTTAGTGGCAGAGTAATATTTCATACTATAAAAGAACCACATCTTCTTTATCCAGTCTCCAGTTGATGGACATTTGGCTTGTTTCCAAGACTTAGCAATCACAAACTAAGGTGCTATTATCATGGGTGCACATATGTCGCTGTGAAATGACTATTTTAATTCCTTCATATATATGCCTAGCAGAGTGATGGCTGGGCCAAATGGGATCTCCAATCCTGGTTTTTTGAGGAATCTCCATAGTGATCTCCACAGAGGTTGTACGAGTCTACATTCCCACCAGCAGTGGAGAAGGGTCCCTTTTCTCCACAGCCTCACCAAAATTTGTTGATGGCTAATTCTGACATGGCAGCCATTCTTTGTGGAGTTAGATGAAATCTCAGTGTTGTTTTCATCTGCATCTCTTGAATGACTAATGCTGTTGAGCATTTCTTCATATGCTTCTTAATCCTATATTGCACCACGAACCAATCACACACTCCAGATTCAGTCACCTCTGAAAAAGCTGTACCTATGACCACATAGGTTTTAGGGGGACAACTAAACACAAACTGTAATATAGGGCCACAAAGGAGCAAAAAACCTGGGGACCAGCAGGAAGGTGGCACTGCTAGTAAGTGTTGAAGACAGAATTCAAAGTCAGTAGCTATTTTGTGCTAAAACATCAGGTAGTACAAGACAGAAGGCAGAATATTCTCCCAACTGCCATGGTGGTGCCACTGGCAGCAGCTGATTTTCCTCCCTGGTTCTAGCTCCTGCCAGATGTGCTGCCATGGTTCAGCTTTCATCACATAGGCCTACCTCCTGGGCTCCAGTCCCACCTCTTCTCTTTTTGCCACTCCAGCCTAGGGGATGATGTGTTCCTGGTGTTGCTTATTTGTGTGTAAGTTTGTTCACTATCCCCTGTTTGTCAATGGGTGCCAACTTCCTACCTGAATTCTCTTTGTTTAAACATTTAGAGTCCCCTTTCTTAGTTATACACTGAGCAGTACTTCTGCATATATATGAAAACTAAAAAAAGTCATGGAAATAACTTAATAATAATAATTAATAATTATTAATAATAATTATTAATAATAATTATTAATAATTAATAAATAATCATCCAAAATTATTCACTGCATAATGCTAATGGTTGCTCACGAAAGGCTATACCTTAGGCCTTTCTAGGCTGCAGGTTACAGTGCACTCTGTACCTCTAATTGTAACTCTTATCTCTATTTTTCTTATTTGAGTTATAATAAGAGTGTCTTTACCCTAGAACTAACCTTAAAACTCTTCCAACTTAAAAAGTAATTCAGTTGTAAACTTAGGATTCTCCCTGTTGTCAGTAACACTTGGTGTGTATTTGTGTGACATAGTATAGCCATTGTTCTTTGCTATGAAACTTTCTGAAAGTAAAAATAATGGGTAGAAGAGCTCTTTAGTTTATTTTTTTAAAGACAGGGTCTCATATGTGGCCCTAAACTCACAGTGATTCTTCTGTTTCAGCTTCCAGAGTGCAGAGACTACAGGTGTGTACCACTTTGCCGGGCTCTTTAATGTCTTTAGTGTTAGAAATTGTAAAACTAGATACAGACAATCCAAAGTTTAAATGGTCTCAGGGACAGCTTGTATCCTTCTTTTTTGGGATTTTGTATTTGTCTATCATTATCACCACCACCACCAGCATCACCACCACCACCACCATCGCGGTCATCATCATCATCGTCATCGTCGTCATCATCATAATCATCAGAAATAGTCATGAGCAGCTAATAAATGCAAGTCAGGCATCCTGGTTGTAAGGTTGACATATGAACTCAGCCAGCCATGACAAGCAATTTTTGGAAACTGAGTCACAGAGAAATTAAAGAATGTCATGAAGGTTACCTGGCTATGAAGTTAAGGGGCAATGTTGACATAGGATCTCACTCAGCCTAGCTCAACAATTTCAACTATGCTGTTAGGCACAATGCTTTGATTTTTTTCCTGGAACTGGGGATCAAACTCAGTACCTTGTGCTTACCAGGCAGGGGTGGCAGCGCTGAGCTACATACCTGGCTCTCTTTAATGCTTTTGGATAGTGCAGATTTGTCTGCCTGGTGGCCCAGAAGATCCCTCTTAGTGTGCCATGACTTCTGTTCTTCCCTTCTCAGACTCATTTCTAAGAGAATCACATATTTTCCCTATTCTTGGGATAGGAATGTGCATATTTTGTGACCATTCCTTTTGATAATGAGAAATTCTGACCCATGGGATGAAGTAGATCAAAAAGACTGCCTTACATACATAGTTTCTTCTCACCCCTGAATATAACTGGTTAGAAAGAATCTGGAACATCCCTCAGGGAGTCTAAAGAACAGCAAATAAGGAATTTGGAAAGATTTGCCTCTCCAGGAGTTAAATCACTTTAGAATGTAAAGCACAAGAAAAAAATAAACACCCAGAAAAATGATTTTCTGCTTTATTTTAAACTTAAAATTATGGAAATTGTTTCTGACAGCAAATTCCTCCTAATTAATTTCTTGGCTGTGCTGGGAAAATGTACTGTTCTGTTGATTTCTAAATTCCACTAGCTTAATTATCAAAAGACCCCCCCCACGAGTAATATGTGAGTTTATAGTTGAGAATTTGTCATCATACTACAAAGGAAAAAAAAAAAGAGTTGGGGGGAAAGGGTTGAAAGGTTACCAGGAAGCTAAAGACCCAATTTCAGTCTTGGCACTCACATTTCCAAGTCCAGGAGAAGCTAGTATTCATAGGAAAAGAAGTTTGAATGATGCTGGCAAAATCACAGTGCAAAGAAGGACTACATATGGAACTGGGAGACTTGAGTTCAAGTTCCATCCACAGTTAATTATTTTCTGAGCCTTAATCATTTTTGTAATATGAGGCTAATAATAATATTATCAGCTAACATTTGCAGAACTCTTGCTACATGTCATACAGTGCATCTATATATATTAATCTGCTATTGATTTTTACACCCCTAGGAAATAAGCACGGAAGCTATCTCCATTTTATACATGAGAAAATATAAGTTCAGAGGGGCTAGGAGATTGCCTAAGATTATACATGCAATAAATGGCAAGAGGCCAGAAAGAGAAAAAGAGAAAGAAAAGAAACAGGTAGACAGGCTAAGTGTGAAAGAAAAGGAGCCTCCAGTCTAGTTTCCAACTGTTGGTCAACCTGTCTGTCTTCCTCGTTAGTCTAAGAACATCAGGATAAGAGACCATTTCCTCTGATTTTGAATCTTAAATGCAATTAATATTTGGTAAGTAAATACAACAGACCCCTAACCTACAAACTCAGTTTGTTTGTAAGGACTGGTTGTAACTAAAGTTGGTCAACTGAATGCTCAGGTTCCTCTACACAGCTTTCAAAGTATCTCTTCTGTAGACAGCCAGATCTCAGTGTTTTTTGAGAGACATTGGCCCTGGATTTCTCAATGAATTCCACACAGGAAAGGATGTTATAATGTTCCTTCCAGAACTCTTTAAGGGTTAAATCTACATCTGAGACTGTCCTTCAACCACAAGTGGCCAGCATTTGGGTCATCATGCTAGACTCTGGTCATAAAACTAAAATTCTTTTTTTTTTTTAGGTTTTTTGAGACAGGGTCTTGCTCTGTGGTTCTGGCTGGCCCTGAGCTCAGCCTCAAACTCACATCACAATCCTCCTGCCTCTGCCTCCCGAGTGCTGGGATTACAGGCGTGAGCCACCACACCCGGCACTGTGGTATGTGGTACTGGTTGCTGCTGGATGTGAGTCTCCACACCCAGTATTGTTATGTGGTTACCGGGGAATCGAACCCGGGCCCTTG